>DWLS01005163.1:0-13016 GCA_018246255.1 Pachliopta kotzebuea | reverse complement strand
CTCTATTATGCGACATTATTATTTCGCTTAGATTTTCCCTACTTATATTCTTGTCCATTCTCATCTCTATATCTTTCAAGCCAACCTTATCTGGTCGAAGTGCAGCCTGCTCATTTACAAACAAAGCTCTGACTTCCTCCCAATCCGCATTGGGCCAGAGTCTGACGGCCCGAATCCCTCCTCTGTTGGGGGAGGCCTATGTCCAGCAGTGGACGTCTATCGGCTAATGAGGAATATCCAAGGTATAATAAATAATATAGACAGAGAGGAAGCTAGAATTCAAGTAATATTCAACTATTATTACTTAACTTTTTTTTATTCGACAGGGCGACGAGACTTGGCCATAACATGACGCTGGTTAAGATGGTATACACAGCACTCCATTGCACCCGTCACCTTGAGACATATTTAGTCTCGTTATCCCAGTAATTTCATTCACACTCTTCAAACTATAACACAGTAATGTTTGCATTGTAGCTGAAATAAGAGCTGCGGTGGTTCCTACCTAGACGGTCTGTAGTAAAAAAAACCTATCAAAAGTAAATTATTATATTATTAGTAATATAATAACTTTAGAGTAAGGAAATTTTTTATTCACTCTTAAATCAAAAGTCTGGGAACTTCTAAATGAAGTAATGATTGGGTCCTCATAAATAAATATATATGTATCGATATACTTACATATGTATTTTATTATTTATATTTGTATTATATTTGTTATATGTATCTAATTTAATGTAATGTATGTATTGTAATGTAATTTAATAATATTTTGACATGTATTATCACACTCTTTTTATTTTAATTGGTTAATGCACCTATCTACCTCATACCTTTGCACCACCCAAGGTAGACTATAAGATAATGCTCAATGACATTAAAACCGCCTTTACGCTAGGTGTAAAAACAAATACATTTTTAATTGTTTTCCTTGTCTATTTTTCTAACTTTGTTTGTTGTTTTTTGTAATTATTGTTTAACTTTGTGTTCAAAGGTGAATATCAGTCGGTCGAGTCCGTGTTTCCATCTCCCGTCACCTCTAACTGCTGTTCCTGGACGTGGAAGTCACTTCAGTTTATGAGCGTAGTGAGGTCGGCCCGCACTCGTAAAGCATTCGTCTGTGACAAACGGCCGTGTACTTACCTTGATGAGATAAGATGAGAAGGCGTAACTAGGTAACGAGGTATGTTTGCGAACGGAGATAAAAAGCTCCACTTTAGAAAATATGTCCTAATGTAGGCGACACACAGGAACTGTTTTGTCGTTAGTTTTATTTTTTAAGGCGACGGGACTAGCAAGGCGTTGAACTAATGGTAAGGAATACGCTGGTTAATATGGTATACACAACAACGCATTGCGCTCGTCTCCTTGAGACTTGGTCTTAACTCTCGTTACCACGTAATTCATTAGCTTACAACCCTGTTGAAACCGTTTGCTGGCTGCAATAGGAGTTGTGGTTGTACCTAACTAGACGGTCTTTCATAACAGAGACCTACTTACCATCGGTGAAAATCGAACAAACCTGATTGTGTAAAAAAGGAAAGATAAATTAAAAAAATACATGATGAATTACATATTAAATGAAGTTAAGGATAAATAGAAGATATGTAAATGAACAAGGTTAAAAATTGTAACAGTAAACGAGAAAGAGGTGGTTTTTGACTCTCCAGCAACAGAGACTTGCCGCTTTTTTCAATTAGCTTTATATTTATCAAATTGTTAAATCTAGTTATACTGTTGTAATACTCTTTTACACTAAAACCTCTCTTTATAGGCAATCACAGAAAACCTTATTTACCTACTTTATTCGTCAAGTAAGCTTATTATATCTCAGGTTGCTCCAAGTGTATCGCAACTTTGCACTTGACAATGAAAAATACACCGCGCCGTACATGCGCTGGTTAAAAAATAAGAAGCCTATTATGCCAAAAAGACCTTCATCATTCCACATTTTATACATTCAAAGAATAAGCTCAATAAAAAAACATGTTGATGAAAACTTAGTGAAGGTGAAGAAAGAAACTGAACTGAAGCAAGGGCGTATTTGATAACTTTTTACTGGTTTGTAGTCATTTGATTAAGCTATTTAATAATAAATTTAGATACCTATTTCAGTGTACCAACATATAAAATCGCAATGGTGAAGTCACTAGAAGTAGTTCTCTGTTGCCGGAGACCGTCTAGGTAGATACTACCACAGATTTTATTTCTACCACAAAATAATAATGTAAGTATTCTAGTAGTTTAAGTACATTTGTATTTTTTCTTATTTCAAATTTATAGAAAGACGCTGAATGAGATTCACGAAGAGACAACGATCAATGATAAGAAACAACTCATCATGTAAGTGTTCTTATCACATATGATCATCAGATTGTTACCAGTTGTGTCAGCTAATTTTATTGGATTGGTTTATTAGAGAACTATGTAGGAATATTGTAAGGCTTAAGTAACATAAAAATATTTAATAAACGTTGCTTTTAATATTCCTACCTGGACAATATAAAGGTTAGTCATAGACGTTTATTCGCCACCATAGCCAAATTAAAGGCAATAAACGTTGCATTTTTACTGAAGCGATTTTCCTTTACCGGAAGCTGAAGCACCATGAATTGAACCTGTGTCTTTTCAAAACAATGTCTACCGAGCTATTACAATTTAAAAATTTATTTACTTATAACATTTTTTTATATAACTAAACTTTGAGTATTTGATAAGTAAACTCACAACAATTGCGATATTTTAATATACGGGTGGTGGTAGGCCTCGGTTACAGGAGACCGTCTAAGTAGGTACAACCGCAGCTCCTATTTCTAGGGCCAAATAGTAATGTGCAAACTTTACTGCGTTCCAGTTTGAAGGTACATATGTTCAGATAAAAATTGCTAATTTCCCAGCATAATATTCCACTAAGCCCCATACAATAGCTCCTCGTGCACGAACAAAAGGGCCATCCCCGTGTTTGTACCCTGACTCCTCAACTCTGAAGTTGATGGACATATAAACAATCCCTTTATCCCGCTGGATTGTATTCTCCTCATCACTGAAGTGCTGAACAATAGAATCTTCACACAACGAGCCATTGAGTAGCCGCGCCGTAAAACTGTTAGAAAACCTTTTTAAAATTCCGGTTAAAATGCCTTTAGTCTATTATACTAAGACCCTTTATGTGTGCGATGGATTTAGTTTGATATCAGCTCTTATGGTAATATACACTTGTCCACAGGTTAGAATTGAATAAAACTTTCGCAATTCTAGAATTTCACTTGTTCTCTTTTCAATTTTAAATGATCAATCAACTCTTTTGTACCTAGAAGAAAATTTTCAATTTCTTATTTAACCCACGACAGGGAACTTCGTTCAACTACTAATTAAACAATTAGTATTCCTAAACATTTCACTGTGTTTGTCAATGACTCGTCTACAGTTCCAGGCAGAACGACTCTGGAACTCCTCGCCTGATGATATTAGAAGAGCTCCAAACAGAGAAGTTTTCAGTAGATTGCTGAAAAGGAACTATTTGGAATCACTACATTACCTTGTCTTATATGAATTTACTGATTTATGTATATATGTATTTATTTACATGTTTTCATATATTTTTATAAATATTTATCTTCTTTTGTATTTATATATAGAACTATATGTATATGTATGTACCATGTAATGACTATTATTATTATTTTAGCTTTAAATATAACTTCCACATATCACCCACCTCCAAGGTTGACTAGTAGGGAATGCCGGTAGGCATTAAGTCCGCCTATTGGACACTAATTTTAGATGTTGCAAAAAAGTTTTTAAAAATAAAAATAGGCCCTAGTATATGATTTAATATTCTAAAAATGTAAGGTAAAAATTTAATTGTTTAAGGTAAAAAGGCAGATAAAATGGAAAGATGTAAATAAAGTTAAGAAAGAGTAAAAATAAAATAAGAAACATCTACATTCAGCGGAACTTGGAATGAGAGAAGAGCAAATATATATAAAAGAGTGAAAAATGGAAAAATGGAAAATGAAAGAAGAGTAAAGGTAGGGAAAGGAGAAAGAAAAGAATAAATAGAGCATATGAATAAAATAAAAGGACCCTCATCCAAAACACGAAGGAGGTGGGCATCTATTAAAAAAACCATAGACTAGAATTTCTTTTATTCGACGAAACGGACAAGTCGTTCACCTGATGGTAAGTGATACGTTTGTCCATAACATGCCGCTGGTTAAAATGGTATACTCTACACCACATTACGCTCATCGCTTTGAAACGTTAGTTGTTAAGTCTCGTTAGCCCAGTAATATCACGAGCATACAGCACCCTTCAAACCGGAATATAATATCTGTACAGTATTTTTTATCGGCTGCAATAGGAGCTGCGTTGGTGCCTAGATGGTCTGTAGCAACAGAGACCCACCACCAGTAGGATATTTACATTGCTGTATATTTCGCCACTACAATGATGTCTTCACATCCTACTAATATCCTCCCTTTCATGGTGTGCGTCCGAGCAGAATGACAAATACTATATATATATGTAGCTACGGTAACAACGTTTTTAATTTTTTAATGTTATTTTATTAATTATATCTTTTAGTTTCCTAGTTGCAAATGCAACGGGCAACTACTAGTTGATAGTTGAGAGATAGCTCAGAGCACCTGTTCACCTGATGTTATCGTTATATACCATCAGGTGAACACTTTCACCGCTTCATTGGTTCGTTAAAAAAGAAAGGTTTTTAATATAAAACAATAGACGAATACGTAACTTATTCCAAAAATAACTTATAATAATTTGTTAAAACTTAAAATGTGCACACTTTTTAATAGCGTTTCTCTTTGTGATGTACGTAGCTTTGATTTTTCTTTTGTTCTTTAGTATTCTCTATACTTTCTTTTACCTTTTCTTAATATCTATCTCGCTCTCACGCCTCCTGTTTTCTTTAACTCTTTTATCCTCTGTGCATTGTTCTTATTCCTCTTCCATGCATCACCTCTCAGACTAAACTCGCTGCACTTTTTACCTTTATACCTTTATAATTTTTTTTAATGATTTTTATTTGCATAATCTTTCATAAATATTGAATGGTTATTCTTAGGGATTGTTATTCATTTTTTCTTTATTACCCTTTCTACTATCGACTTGAAGTTAATAAATATGCGACGTCACATACCTTCACTTATAATCTATATGCTATAACAAAATATTTAAATTTTTAAATCGTTTCTCGGCCTTTTGGCTAAGATCAAAGTGATAATTTTTACACATTGTTGGAGCAACAACTAATTTTGTCGACTTTCGCGACAGCACCAAGAGCTGTAGCTTAAAATCAGTGATCCACTTCCTGTAGGTGAATAATTCACTGAACTGCGGCCTATTGTACCATTACAACACACCCACAACTATATTTAAACATGTTGTTTGTATTTAACATAAAATCACTGAATGTGTTTGTTTAATCTTATGTTTATCCATGTATACGAGTATGTATGTTTCTTGTGAACCAATAAACGATCTATAGTATCATATCTTCTTCCGTAGCATTCTACATTTTCACTATGAATGTTCAAACTACATCATCCACAGGAGGTGTGAGGCAGGCTGTATGTAAGCTAGGTGTAGACCCTGAGATTTGGATGAAAGCCAGGCGCAAGCGCTGCCTCAGTGAAACCTAATGGTTACAAATTGTCTATTGTTTTGTCAGTTATAGTAGGGGATCAACTGATCTACAGTCCGCACCTTCCAACAACAAACCAGTTAACAGATATAACAAAACAGCAGTTAAATATAACTACAACAAATTACTTAACTACACTACTGTATAATAGTAAGAATGAATGGAAAAGATTACACAGGATGCTGTTAAAAGAAAAAAAATAATTAGCAGGTAACAATGTACATTTATCGGCTTTTGCTATTAGTAGATAAAATTATAAAAACTAACAAGTATTTTATAAGCAAACAAGGTCTCCGACTATAGTCCGAGGAATAAAAGAGTATATCTAAATAAATAAAAAAAAATAGTCAGAATGAAATATATTACAACAATATATATAAAAATTGTTATTTTTGTAAGCTTTTGAAAATTAGCGTACTCAAATTCTTTCATACTTCATACGCGACTAAAATCAAAAATATTACATTATCATATTACATTATATAATATTATATTACATTACATTATGATAATAACACATATGTTTATTATAGTATTTCCTAGAATACTTTACAAGAGACCTATATCCAGCAGTGGACGTCCATCGGTTGAAATGATAACGATAATAACTTACGTAGATGCTTCTAATTACAATTTACGTGTTTGTCGCTTTGTTTAATCGATTCAGCGGCACCTTACTGCGGTGCAGTTGAACTTTCTAATTAAGATAATGAGATAGAGGAGCTTCTCCGCAAGTTTCGATAAGTTTAACGTGAAATCAGCACCAGTTCGACTGTGTTACTTAACAACAATTTCGTGCTTTATGTTAACTACATACAAACGCTTTTATACTTATAATGAGTTGTTTATTAGTAATGTAATAATTTAGTGATGCTTTAAAAATTTTAAATTTAGTAATCTTAGTAAATTTAAATAAATAGAAGCTCTAAAGCACAAAGACTTTGAGACCAATGATTTAAATTTTTCCTTGTCCAGTTAAATACCAGATTTATAATGACAAAGGACTTTATCTACACATTCATGTAAAAACGTTCTATTGTCGTTATTCATTCATTCTTTAATTTACTCATAGTAGTTCTATGTTGGTACCGACCGTCTACGTAGGTACCACCGCCGCTCCTATTGCATCCGACAAATAGTAATGTTCAGATATTACTATGTTGTGGTTTAAACGGTGCTGTAGCTAGTGAAATTACTGCGGTAACGAGACTTAACACCTTACGTCTCAAGGCGACAAGCGCAATGTGGTCTGTATACCATCTTAACCAGCGAAATGTTATGAGCAGACGTATTGTTTCATTCATTCGTTCAATCATTCTTTATTTTTGTTTCTAAATTAATAAATATTTTTTAAAGTTATTGGTTTAAAGAACTTTCACAAAAATTGTTAATTCCAACATTCAAAAGTTTGTTCATTGATTCATTCTTTGTTAAATTTAATCAAACGTTCTTCTTTATTTTCATACATTCCTTTATACATTTTTTTATTAATTCTGTAAACTAATCCACATAAAACGTACGGGGCACAATTTATTAAATCCTTCATTCATTAAATCACTCTTTACTATATTTATTCATTTGTACATCTGTAGTTTCATGTATAATACGTTTATTTAATCATTCCTTTGTACATTTATTAGTCAATTCACTAAACTACTAAAATAACAATGCTCAAACAACATAAAACGTACGCAGACAAAATTATCAAATCCTTCATTCAAAAGCTCATTCATTGATTCGTTCGTCACTACATTTAATAATTCGTTCGTCATAGTTTCATACACAATACGTTTATTCAATCACTCATTTATACATTTAATAGTTAATATACTAAACTACTAAAAGAACAATGTTAAAACAACATAAAACGTACGCAGACAAAATTATCAAATCCTTCATTCAAAAGCTCATTCATTGATTCGTTCGTCACTACATTTAATAATTCGTTCGTCATAGTTTCATACACAATACGTTTATTCAATCACTCATTTATACATTTAATAGTTAATATACTAAACTACTAAAAGAACAATGTTAAAACAACATAAAACGTACGCGGACCAATTTACGTTGTTTAGGAGTTGTTACGACAACAGTAAAGGCAGTAAAGTTTTTATTTCCGCTCACTTGCAATCTTTTACAATATTAACAAGTTCCCCGCTTGAAACTTGGTGTTGCTGTAAAAACTGAAAATCACAAATAATTTATGAAGGCGGCGCCGGATGCTTCTGTCATAATTTAAACTGTTTTTATGGTCCTTAAATAGCGGGGTCTCGGTAGCTCCTGTATCTTCAGACCCTCAGCAATCACTGAACAGCAACTACCTTTGCCGAAAATCATCTAGGTAGACACCGCTGCAGCTCTTACTTCTACCGCCAAATAGTAATTTGCAAACGTAACTATATTTGAAGGGTACTGTATGCTATTGAAATTACTGAGGTAACGAGACTTAACACCTTATGTCTTGAACGGGGAGCGCAATGTGCTGTGCTATCTATGATAATCTGTATTCATCTGACGGTAAACGATACACTTGTCTATAACATGACGCTGGTTAAGATGGTATAAACAGCAGCATATTGCTCTTCTAACCTTAAGACTTAAGGTAAATCTCGTTACCCTT
The DNA here is from genome assembly GCA_018246255.1 of Pachliopta kotzebuea. Classification (NCBI taxonomy): domain Eukaryota; kingdom Metazoa; phylum Arthropoda; class Insecta; order Lepidoptera; family Papilionidae; genus Pachliopta; species Pachliopta kotzebuea. The sequence goes on along the minus strand of DWLS01005163.1, from coordinate 4,725 downwards.
GTAATTTCACTAGCTACAACACTCTTTAAACTGGAATATAGTGATGTTTGAACAGTACTATTTTTCGGCTGCTATAGTAGCTGCGGTGGTACCTACTTATTAGATAATGATAGTAATTACCTAATTAAAAACAAAGGCAGGTGTAACCGGAAGTGGTGTTCTTGGGCTAACTACAAACAGGGTTTCGTTACCATTTTCCAAAACTTATTCTAGGAAGAAAGTTCCGTATAAAACCAGCATAAACAAACAGACGCTTCTAACTAAAAGAGATCTTGATCGTAAAAGTTTTCTCCGACTGAACGCATTCAATTTGAATATGTTAATCAATGATAATTTAGCTAGTGAATTTATTAGGTTTTCTAAACTTAGCAATATATCAAAGTGCAGTGTTATTACCAGAACTACTTCACGTACACTGCTTTATACAGGTTTTGCTGCTGCGGTAACAAAAACTTTATACTCATATTTGCGGTTCCCAATCTACTTAATATACATATATCTACCTATTTATATACGTGTATATATATATATATAAACAGTTTAATTAGCTTCTTCTACAGATGTGGGTTTGTTGCTATTAAAATTACTAAAGTAACGAGAAACCGACGCATTTTCCAAATTCGCAATGCGATATTCTTGAGCATTTAACTTACTACCATATTTTTATTTATTTATTTATTTACTCTTTATTTGCATAAATACAACAAAAAGGAAAAACATTATGTACATGAGAGACACAGTAAATAAAAAGGCGGACATAATGACACAAGGCGTTCTCTTCCAGTCAACCTTTCATATTGTTAAGAGAAGAGAAAAAGAAAAATACAAGTAAGTGCCACAAAAAAAAAAACAATTAAAATTAGTAATATAGTAAATATAATTTAAATATAATATAAAATATATACCATATAAATGCTCTGTTATCATAACTTTGAACGTATGTAGTTGATATACCCAGTCAAGGACAAGTCTAAAACGGCTGAACCGATTTTTAACTAACTTGAGATTGTTAGATAAAAAATTAGATCAAATAGAGTTAAAATAGATACTACTTAAAGAGATAATTTAGTTTTCATACATATATTATAGTCGACTAAACAAAAAGTCGTATTTCCTCATGACTGAGGGTCACGGTCACCATGTGCAGTGAACCACACGACGACTTCCTTGTCAGTTATAATGTAGTGGTGTTGGCATTGTCTTCTCCACTCCACATACTAGTCCGACCGCGGATGGTCATCACATAGATATGTAAGTTTCCTCGCCATGTTCTCCTTCACATGATCATCAGAGCATGTGGTATTGGTATTATACTAACTGCACGTGAAACGAAAAATTCATTGGTGCAAGATTCGAATCGGGTACCTACAGAGTGGGAGGTTCAAATAACAACGCTATCACGACTTTGTACTCATATATATATATTTGTTTTGATGTTGAAGCTGAGATTATTAATCTATAAAATCATTAGTCTCTATTATCAGAATTGATACTTATATATACTTATACCAACTTATATAAGTAAGGACATAATAATTTATACTCTATACTTACGAGTATATATATATTCTTCTGCGTGTTGTACTAACTGCATGTAAATTGAAAAATTCGTGGTACAGGATTCGATCCCGGTACCTTGGAAGACAGGAGTTCAAACCATTAGGCTATAACGTAAATATTAGTCGACTAATCGCACTGAAAATCGCTGAAAGCAGCCGTTAGGTTGCGCTATAAATTGTGAAGTTGCGCAGTTCAGCATCACATCGCCGGCTTTGTTCGGATACCGTTGGCTACTAGTTAACAATATCTCTCTGTAGTTAACTGAGCGTTATTAAAACATTACTTTCCAGTTAACGCTTACCGGTACAAATAAACTGTGCACCGGTACCTTTATAACACACAAAACATTAGTTTTCTTTCAAGATAACCTGTATTAACAGATGCGTGACAGTCTATAGGTTTGTACTCCTGCCTTCCACTCCCATAGTACCGGATTCCAATCCTGCACTAATGTATTGTTCAATGTTACGTGTGCAATTAGTAATTTGCAGGAAAAAGTATATATACTCGTAAGTATAGAGTATAAATTATTTTGTACTCCTTACTTACATAAGTATAAATATCAATTTTTATAATAGAGACTAATGATTTAATAGAGTAACAGTCTCAGCTTCAACATCAAACCAAATATATATATATGTATATATATACGAGTACATAGTCGTGATAGCCTAGTGATTTGAAAGCTGGCCTCCCACTCCTAAGGTGCCGGCTTCCAATCCTGCACCAATGTATTGTTCAATGTTACTTATGATTTAGTATAACAACAACTAATATACACGTGATTTAATACAAGTATCAAATAACGTGGACGTAAATATTAAAATTCAATAAGAGATTATATAGTGCTAAATTAGTATAACATAAATAGCACTCCAAGGGGTGTAATGGGTCCCATACAAGAACTCATGGGACCCAAGCCAACCTCACCTGATGGTGCAGCTTGCTCGGCAAAGGGTCTAGCTCTTCACCAACCCTTTTTTAGTCAGCATATCGCATACATTAGTAATTTTCACCTAATATAATTATATTAGGTGAAAATATTTACGTGTACATATGTACTTTTAGTTTTGCCTGTCTGAAAGTAAATTACTTAGTATATATACTTAAATGGCTCAATATTCAGCCCTTTGAATGCAGACAAGGAAGTTAAGATACACAGCACCTCATTGCGGTCTTAATACATAAGGTATTAACTCTCGTTACCGCGGTAATTTCATTAGCTACAGCACCTTCCAAACAGGATCACAGTAATGTTAACACAGTACTGTTTGTCATCTGCAAGAGGAGCTGCGGTGGTACCTAGACCATATGTAGTATCGAAGATCGGTTTATGTGATTGTAACCGTTAATTTAAACTTTATCATTGTGTAAATAGGTTTTCCGGTTAGCCTCACCCTGTGATAAGGGTTCCGTGCTACAGCGGGATAAACGGATGTAGATATCCCGGGTAGGGTTCCGGCTGTCGCTTTACATCACGAGTACGTACTTTACTGCGGTAATAGTGATCGCTGATAAAACACATATGTGGGCTCCCTCCCTCGCTTGTTGGACTCCGATTCACATAAAGTGGGATTTTTGAGAATTTTTTTTTATATGTTGCCTACTATTATGACTACAAAGGCTTCATCAGTCCTAGACCTCGCGGATCTAGACTCCGCAAACTTAATTATTTTTAAGAGAGCAGTATAACAATCTGATGGTAAGTGCAGTGGTAGATCTCGCTGCGGGGAATACAGCAGATGCAATGTTTTAGCTATTGATTAAAAAAAAACTGGTTTCATTGGTGGTGGGTCTTTAGTGCCAAAGACCACATAGATATTAACGCAACTCCTATTCTGTTCTATAACCGTGTTCAGGTTTGTAATACGAGTTGAAATTACTGGGTAAAAACAACCAACATCTTTTACTAGTTTGCTACAGACCGTCTAGATAGGTACCATCGCTGCTCCTATTCTTACTGCCAAATAGTAATGTGCAAATATTACTGTGTTCCGGTTTGATGGGTGCTATAGCTAGTGTAATTACTGCAGTAACAATACTTAACACCTTACGTCTCAAAACGACGATCGCAATGTGATGCTATACCATCTTAACCAGTGCGACGTTATATGCCCGCGTATCACTTACAATCATGTGAAAGCTTTGCTAGCGTCGTCGAATAAAAAAAAAACTTGATTGAAGTCACATTGTTAGTAATTTTTTTGATTCCCTGGTAACTGAGTAATATGATAACAAGCCCTTACGTTTCTAATAGGTATAGGTTCGATTCTCACTGAGATCGACCTTCCCTTGAATGAAAGGATATAAGTACGACAGTTATCATAAACACCAACTCACACTTGGCCTTTTTAGTCAATGACCTTGACCTCTTATGAGATAGGACCTTGAATCCTATTAGTAGGCACCTTAAAAAAGCTTCTTACTGATGCTAGGTCTCTGTTACCACATACCGTCTATATAGGTACCACCGCAGCTCCCATCCCTACTGCCAAGTAGTAATATTACTGTGTTGCAGTTTGAAGGGTGGTTTGGCTAGTGAAATTACTGGTGCGTCATGTTATGAACAAATGTATCACTTACCATCAGGTGAACGCCTTGCTCATCTCATCATATGAGATAGAAACCTAGAATGATATACAGCACTACATTGTATTTATTACCGTGACAAATGTCTCGTTACCCCAGTAATTTCTCTAGAAACATAGCCTTTTTACCACACAGTAATGTTTGACAGTAAAAATGGTCTTCAGTAACTAGCAGCTAAAAGCTTAACTAGAATCCTAACTAGAGTTAAATAATGATATAGTTTAGATAAAGCGAACTAATCTACGATTTACTACTTACAACTACTACTTTTTTTTTTAGACGAAGCGACGAGACATGGAAGGCGTTCACGTGATTGTAAGTGATACGTTTGTATATAATATGCCGCTGGTTATGATCGTATACAGCATTATATTACGTTAGTCATGAGACATATGATGTTAAGTCCCGTTCCCCCAGTAATATCACTAGCATACAGAACCCTTCCAGCCGGATAACAGTAATGTCTGCACAGTATTATTTATCGGCTGCAATAGGAGCTGATACCACCAGTAAAAGTCGTGTTTACAATATGGTAACTTCACCATCCTCCTATAGAAGGTTTAGGAATTAAAAACC
>DWLS01005162.1:0-13017 GCA_018246255.1 Pachliopta kotzebuea | reverse complement strand
TTCATATCATTTTTAAAAGTGTATAAAATAAAATAAATTATACGCTTTCAATCGTAATACTTTCTATCACAGCGATATAAATTGTAAAAACCATTTGATTACCACACAATTACAATCATAATACCGTCTTAGTCATATTGATTTATTTATTTCATTTGTCAATTACAGGTAAAGTAGTTATTGTATGATGTATTATAACGTAATATTTATTTCAAAAGCTTTCCGGATTCCCCTACACACAAACAACACTTATTGTTATGTAAAACAAACATTAATTTCAAGATGGTACTTGACAAGCTGTTTAACAGCCACGACTGCTGACGTTCATGATACGTTACATTTGATATGGTAATTATTTAATTTGTATATAAATATTCATATATGTACATTTATGTATAAGTAAATATATACATTCACATATATAAGTGTCCCATTTATCCGTACTCATCCGAAATATATACATTTTATATTGGTTTATATTGATAAAATAATTATAATTTATCTTTATAAATTTTTAATAGTCTGTTTAGATAAAGGAATAGCGTAAAAAGAAAATGTAATTAGGAGCCCATATCTTTTTTCTTTGTATAAGTAACATCATCATCATCTGACTGATATCCTCTGCAGGATATAAGCCTCCCCCAATAAAGGAAGGATTTGGGCCATCTTCCACCATGCTAACCCAATGCGGGTTGTTAGCCGGAGCATCGTTTGTTGATTAGCAGGGTCCACCACAAGCAGGTGAGGTTGGCTTGGGTCTTGTGAGTTGTTGTGTGAGTTCCCTTACATAAACTAATTAGTAAAGGTAATGAAGTTTTGGAAACTACGGCATTGATTATTAAAACATAGCATATAGGTAACCTTTTTTTTACTATGCCTTGGTTAATGCTTGACCACGATCTCATCTCGTGTAAAGTGGCCATGTGGTCCGAGATGATAAAGCAATTTAACCTAGTAGATGCTTATACACTCTTGATTTCAAGACATCCACATCGTATTTGGACGGGAACACTGACGCTGGCAAGTTTCATTCCTTAGCTTTTCTTTTTAGAATGTCTAGTAATTTCACTGGCTACATATAGATCGTGATTGCCTAAAACCTACATAGCAATACGTCACCAGGGTTCTTGTTAAATCAGCAATGTGTCGTCAAAGGTCAGAAAGCCAGGTACGGAGCGCAAAAATTTTTATTACTTAACACATTTGTCAGAACGGTGATCCAATTACAACGGAGTCATTCGAAACGCCCGCGGGCCGAGCCACTTGAGCTCCACCAGGGCTGGCACACCCCCAGGAATTAATACATTTAATACACCTTTCACAAGGTACAGGTTCCATTCCCACTAAGCAAGAGCTTCCGGTGAATGAAAACCTAGAAATTATATGGTTATATCCCAAGTACAACAGTCTTCATAGAGTCGTGAAGTACTTGGTCTTGGTGGACTTGTCTGTCACCTTGTGTCGAAAAGCTTGAATCCCAGTAGTGGGAATAGTGAAAGAGCTGTTTTTTTTTTAATATATACTATTATAATGGAAATTATAAATGATAAAGACAATCGAGCAAGCAGGCTAGCTTGTTATTGTTTCGTACAGAGGGCAGAGTGTTAGAAAAAATTAATGTAGAATGAGACCTGAGATTTTATGTATTGAAAGGAAGATAGCAGTCATCATCATCAGCCTGGGTCAATCCACTGCTAGACATAGCCTTGTCCCTAGTAGTAAATCCGATCAATAGAGCAATGTTGGTGTGTAATCATTATATATAACTTCTTGTCGTTAAAGCAACCTGTATACCATTTTTATATAAAAACAATACTATATTCAATATAAATATTTGCTAATTAATATAGTAGACATTACAACTTTGCGTTTATCTATGCAATATTACTGTGCGACAGTAAACGATACTTCTTTATTAGCTGGTAGACGTCCACTGCTGTACATTAGCTTCCCCCAATAGTAGAGGGATTTGTGCCGTCTTGCATTATTCAGGCTTAAAGCCGGTTTGTGGGGAGCCAGAGCCTCGTTCGATGATTAGCAGCACAAGAAGGTTGTGTGGGACCCCTTACATCCCACAGCAATCAAGTGGGCGTGTATCGGATACCGAGAGCATTGTTTGGGCGGAGTGGTCGCCTGCCCGCCGGCCGGTAGTGTGGGCGTGTTTACTTAAACGCCTTGTTATACGATCGTTTATTGGTAATACAACGTAATCGCTACGCGTTATTTGAAAACAGCGCAGTGTTGTAATACGCTCAATAAATATTACAGATCTATATTATTTGTTGGCCGCGTGTTAAACCCTGGGCGGTACGTCAGCGCGCACGAGCTACGTCGTTGTGCACATACAGCGCGATTTGATTTACAAAACTTATTGCTGTGCATGTGTATGTATGTGTAACATATATATATATATATGTATTTGTTAACATCAACCGGTAATATTTCATCATACCCAATTGGGAGTTTGATCTTCAGCTGAGGGAGAACAAAGAGTTACTTTCTTAGTAGCTTCAATATTCCTTTTTTTTTCTTAAACTGAACAATGACAATACTTTTTTGTTTGTAAGGGCTCTCAGACAACAACTCACGGGACCCGCGACTACCTTACAACAAACGAGGCTACGGCTCCTCACCAATATGCATTGGGCCAGCGTGGTGGGAGACGACCCAAATCTCGACACTATTAGGGGAGTCAATGTTTAGCAGTGGACGACTGTCGGCTGATGTACTACTCTTTTACTACTGGTGGGAGGTCTCTCTTGCCGGAGGTCTATCCGGAAGTCGACTAGGTACCAGCGCAGCTCTTATTGCTACCGCCAAATAATAATATTTAAATATTACTGTGTTTCGGCCTGAAGGAAAAAGATATAAGGAAAATAAATAAAAATAAGCACAAATAATTAAAAAAGAGACGAAAAAAATTTGTGAAAGACAAATAAGAAAACTGTAAAATGTATATGTGCGGTGGTACGATTTGAAAGACAATATGAGGTACAAAAGAGAGAGCAAAGTTAGGGATAAAATATAATGAAAAATAAAAGAAAAGATAGTAAGCCTTTGCCTAAAACAGGAAAGAAAAAACATTTTAAATAAAAAAAAAATAGCAGCGGTCATGCTTTACCATCGACCTAGTTTAAACTTAAAGCAATGTGAAATTTATGTCTTACATAAGTAAATTGCAATAGCGAATGCAGCGATCTTGACCTTTGTATATCGCCGTACACAATTTGCTTGGGCACAAAGTTTCGATTTGATAAAACATATAAAAATCAGTTCACATTGGCAACACTACTAACATAATTTATTTTAGAGAATAAACTCGTGCTCATCAGTTTAAAGAATGTCTACACGTAGCATTAACAAAAACAAGTGTACTCTTTCTGGCGCATTAGTGTAACATGCTTCTGATCACAGGTGCCTTGACAATGAGTCATCAATAAAGTATTTAACACAAATTTCTGCGAACCTGTACTCGTCATCGTGAAGTTAGGCTAGATTTTTTTATCGTATAATTTATAATTAAGGATGAGTGGTTGTAACGGGTCCTACGAAACAACTCACGGGACCACAACCTCACCTGCTCATAGTGCAGCCTGCTAATCAACAAACGAATCTCTGGCTCTCCTCCAATCGGCATTAGGCCAGCATGGTGGGAATTCTCCACACTGTTTCACAAGGCCTATGTCCAGCAGTGAAAGTCTATCGGCTGATGATGAATGATTACGTGGTATTAAGTGACAATGAAGCAGTGGATGATGAAGCATATACATAACTCTGGTTTTAATATGCCAGCAGACTTAACATGTGTGATATCTAGCCAGACGGTTTCGAAAAATCGCTGCTGAACTCAATACGTGACCCTGGAATCGAACTACGTATCTCGTTATTAATAGCCCAAACTATATGGACTATGGGTTTTTTATTCGACGAGACGACGAGACTAGCAAGGCGTTCACCTGATGTTAATGATGTTATAAATGGCGTGGCGCTAGTTAAGATGATATACATAGCACCATATTGCGATCGTCGCCTTGAGACGTAAGGTATTAATTATCGTTACCCCAGTAATTTCACCAGCACACAGCACTTCAAGCACAGTAATATTTGGATATTACTATTTACTGGTAGAAATAGCAGCACGGTCTTTGGCCAATAGACTTAGTTCTTCAAAAAGCGCAATAACGTGTACATACATACTTAAATATGAAAATACTCTTTAAAACATTACACTAGAATATTCCAGTAATAGTCGCCAAAAAATAGTGGTTTTTTCATTGCACTATATACTATGTAGTCAAATAGTGGTGAACTGTCGCAGACTTTGTTCAAGGCTAACTAATATTTTAACTAACAAACTACAGGAGCGTTCAGGACCACCCACCTATCATCTGTTTCCGTTGGGCAAGTCAACTTCACCGCTCAAAATACTGCGAACGCGCACGATCCTAACGCGCGTTGCACTAGGCTTAACCAAGTTCAGTTTTTTAAAGTAAAAATAAAATACATAAAAACTTTTCCTAAGAAAAATCACATACGTAAACAATGTAAATAACTAAAAGAAAAATAATAAAAAGAAGACAATAAATGTAATAGATGTAAAGTAAAGATGCGGCGAGTTTGGTATGAGAGGCGATGCATAAAAGGAGAGAGAAGATATGTAAGAAAAACGAAAGACAGAAAAAAGTAGAATAAAAGCAGAGAAAAGTTAGAAAAAAGAAAGAGAAAAGGAAGAATAGGAATAAAACAAAATGGAAATAATAGGCCCTTACCTATAACACGAAGGTGTACCTTATCAAAAACTATTATAAATAATAAAAAAAAGTAATGTAATCCTCAATTTTAACACATTCTCAGGTCTTATTAGTGGTAGGTCTTTTTCCGGTGACCGTCTTGGTACTACCGCAGTTACTATTTCTACCCCCAAATAGTAATATGCAAACATTACTGTGTTCCGGTATGAAGGGCGTAAGCTAGTGAAATTACTGGGGTACAAGACTTAACGTCTAACGAACAATAAAAAAAGAGCTGTGCTTTACTTTAGAAGGCGTTTTAAGCTGGTAAAATTACTGGGGTAACTGGACTTAACAATTTTAGTCTCAAGGCAACGAGCGCAATGTGATGCTGTGTATACCATCGAAACCAGCAACATGTTATGGGCAAGCGTACCACTCACTGGTGAATGCCTTGGTCGTCTCGACACTCCGTTAAATAAAAAAAAAATTATTTACGGTGAATTAAAGAAAATAACTATAATGTTTTCACAGGGTGTTTACTTTAATCTGTCGCACAGCTTTTCTTTATTATTCCAATTATTTTCTTAATTACCTGAAAATACTGTTTATATTTTCATTCAAAGAAAACAGAAGGAAAATTAAATGATTTTCATTGTTAAGGAAAATGAAATCTTATTAGCCTAATTGTCTTGTTAAATCCTTAAATTGTATATAAATTCTAATGTACATACTTATTATTTTAGATATGATATGTAAATTTACCATTGGGCCAGTATGGTGAAAGACGGCCCAAACAACCCGTTACTGGTGGAGACCTTTGGCATTGGACGCCTACTGGCTGATGTATATATCATCATTAACAACTAATTATTTAAATTTATACGTAAAAATAAACTTATAAACATAGTATACAACATCACACTATTCCACACTGTGTATGTCGTCTCAAGACTCGCCAGTTGTCGCTTCCCTTTCCGCGTTTATTATGGTTTATCACCAGTTTACTACTGTTTAGGGTCATAGGAGTAATTTTTATCAACGTACAAATAGAGGGGAAAATTAATTATAAATAAACAATCGTTTAGTTTGAGGTAGCGTGATGGCTCAAGGTGACGGCCAAATACCATTACGATTAAGTAGTACGATTAAACTTGGTGGATTATTATAAACAGCTTTGATAGTGTTCCTATTACTCGAACTGAATTCTCCCTTGAAGACACAGTCGAAGCTATCTATCTACCATGTGCCGACCATGTGCGAATTGGTACATAACAAATAACACCATAAATTGAGGAGTTACCTTTATCATCGGACTGTATACATTAAGCATTTACAAAAGAAAATCAGATGATATTCATGTTTAAATTTATATTCGTAAATGTAATAATAAATATAATTTGATTACAAAAAAGAATATCTATTATATAACATATATACAATAATACACGTAAAGTATTTATTCTAAAAGTATAGTAGTCTCAAAAGAATAAATACTCTACGTGTATTAACACATTAACTACTAGTTTGTATGTAAAGTAAAATTTAACTGTTACCTTATTACCGCTTAATAGAAGTATGTAAACTTGAAAAATTCCTTTTTTATTTAAAAAATTTTTAAAATTCATAAAATTAATGTCCAATAAGCGGACTTGATGCCTATGCCTCTAACCTAGGAGGTGAGAGATGTTGTGGTAGGTGAAGTGTTAAAGTTGGAATTTAAAGATAAACTAAATATTTTAGTACCTGTATATACAAACAATACTATGTATAAATACATATGAAGATAATGTAAAAAAATATGAAAGTAAATAAATAAATATATACAAAACAAACTAATCTTGTGATTCTAAATTCCTCTTCACCATTCCCCTATTTGCCCACTCACGGGCTACTATACTGAACTCAAGACAATTTTTCGTTTAATACATTACAAAAGACCTATCCCCAGCAGTGGACCACCATAGCCGAAATAATGATATTGATTTTCCCAACCCTTAAATTTTAAGGGTTGTTAAGAAAATATAAAAAAATTTAGTTTCACTCTGCAAACCACCACAATACAGAATTAGCATCATAGATGACATGTAAATTACATACAACTATATGAATAAATGTCATATGTGATATCGGTAAGTCAATGTTAATTTAAATATTAAAGAGATAATAAACCTACATACTTCATACATAGACAATATGTGAGCAATGTCAAATATTACTATTAATCAATTCTCGCATTGTAATAATATAACTTTTTTAAAACCTGATCTAGTAACAAATGATGTACTAGTAAATAACTCACTTGATCCACTATTTTTAATACATTAATACTAAAACTAATGATCACAACAAACAATACTTTTGTATTTAAAACAATAGTTAATAGATTAAAACGGTGGATATACGTCATGCCTTTATATAATTTTTCTTACATAGCGAGGAAATTTGTAAGGAAAACTACAATGTTACAGTTAAAGTATGTTAATCGAGAAGTTGACTAGGCAACAGTAAAAGTGAGATAGATATTTCATCATATTTTTTTAACAAAACATCTATAAATGGTGTGATATCTTATTGACAATCTGTTGTTCGGACCAAGTTGAACCTGTGTCAGGGGCAAGCGATAAAACCGAGCACTGCGTTTAATTACTTTAATTTTCATCAATTTATAAAGATTATTTGTATATATACATACATAATCTGTATTCAGAAGGTTTTTTTAATATAATCAGTAACTTATAAATGTAATGATAATAAACAGACTTCTTAATACACCCACTGTCAATTGCGGTTTGGGGGATGCGTATCTTAAGACTAACAAAAATCTATAATACATAAGTAAAAATCTCCAAAAAGCCACTCACGTTAAAAACTAGTAACTATAAGTATTTCAATTATACATATATTAAACACTAATAAATTTAAGTTTTCACGTCAAGCATAAAATATTTGTAAAGACTTATGGCGATCGTCAAAGGTGGTAAGTAAAGAAAAAATGTAACTTATACTTCCCAGTTTCCCAGCAAAACTGGGAATCAGGGAGATAGTAAATATTGTTTGTTATTTCCAAGTAAGAATTCAAGTTTACGCGAAAGTCACGCAAACAAGGTCGATGATGTAACTGTCAATGACGAAGTTGCGTCGATATCAAAGTTCACATTAAGATATCGTACCTCTTAACAAGCAAACGTCATGGCTGTAATTTATTATTGAATGTAACATAAACAGCCCTTTTTAATGTTCCCACTGCTGCTTTCCAGGGTTTTTCTACTCGACAATAGAGTCAAGACGAAAGACCACGCTGCCCAAGTGCAGATCAATGACAACAGATTGACATGAAATCATCAAAAGATGTGGCTTCGGAATCGAATTCACTATATTAAAAAGTAACCCCCGCTTCCCGGGGGCGAAGGCCCCTCAAGGGGGTAGTTTTGTCATTAAGGGGGGCAATGTAATAAATAAATTAGCGTATACAATCTATAACATTTTTTAGTTTTTTATAGCATTGGATAAAAATCACAAGGTAAGAGGAGAATACAACGTTTTTTACCAAAAAAAAACGTGGGACATAGAACCAAGAAGATTGGGAAATACTACTGTAGAGCAATCAATTAAACACTATCAAATTTTAAACTTGTAGACTCTTTTTAGAGACCTATGTCCAGCAGTGGACTTCCATCGGTTGAAATGATGATTATGATGATGAGACCCTTTTTATGTCAACAATTAGAATAACTATCTACAACTTATAAGATTTAAAAGAAATACAAGAGAAAAAAATATTTAGATACTTCTTCGTTTAATCTTATTTATTTATTGTTGTTCATATTAGAAGAAATAATTTTTTCATCGAAATGAGCATAAGTTGACCTGATGGTGAGTGATATGTTCTTTATATCATTCGTCTAGATAACAAGATGAGTAAGTGTTACGCTTGCCCATCAAATAGCGCTGGTTAAGATGGTATATACAGCACAACATTGCGCTCGTCGCGTTGAGATATAAGGTATTAAAGTTCGTTACCCCAGTAATTTCGCTAGCTTACAACATCGTTCAAACCGGAACATAGTCATGTTTGCACAGTGGTATTTGCCGGCTGCAATAGGAGTTGGGGTGCTAATAGAAGGGAAATGTGAATTAGAATTAAAATAGTAATCAACGTAAAGTAATAGTTTGAAGAAAATAATGTAATATAGTCTTAAGGAAACCAAAATATGTAAAGAAAATAGCGATGGAAATGTGGTATATGTGTGTAAGGAGAATAGTGTTAATAGAATATTGTGAAGGAATGATAGAGGATGATATGGAATGGTAAAATGGTAAAGTAGGGAAGAAACGGAAAAGTAAGCAATAAAGAGATAGTAAAAATCCGTGTCCAACTTTGCGGGGGAACGGATATATAATGAAAAAAGAGCTATGGTGCTATCTACTAGACTGTCTCCGACAACAGATCTACTGCAAGTAAATTTGCTTCAGTTCTCTCAAGTTAAGTTGTACTACACAACATTATGCTCGTCGTCTTGACACTAAAGACATTAAATCTCATCACCCCAGTATTTTCAATAACTACAGTTAAATATAAAGACCCTTTAAACCAGGACACTGGAACATTTGAGCACTACTGCAATAGAGTCCTGAACAAATAAATGTTTCAGCAATAAATCAATTATTTACGTTCTCAATAATGTGTACCTGTGTGTGAATATTAACTTGGTAACTTTATGGGTATAAATTGATCCCGCTTAGGTGCGAGTTGAATGACTCCAAGTCACACGGTAACCAACTCCGCTCCGTATGGGCCTACTCCTCAAATCATTCCTTTTTTCCCCACTACATATTTCACAACGTTGACGTTCAATATTTTTCGCGTTTGTTGTTTTTAATGCGCTCCTATTTTCAAGTTTATAAGTAACATATGACTTTGTTACGACTTCGCGTCCTGCGCTCGCCTTTTACAATACAAGTAATTGTACAAAAAAAAATATAAATATTCCTTCTTCACGCTTGAACAAGGTAATATTCGTTCGTGGTCTTAAATCGAAATGTTGTTTCCTAAAAAAAATTTATACTTTGATATAAGCACTTTATTGGAGAACATTGGTGTTTGATAGTTTTATTTATTTATTTATGCTTAAGGTACACAGGATAGTATTAATGCTGTAAAAGCATTCTTCGGAGATCTTGTAAGTAGGTGTAAGAGTAGCAACTGATGCAACATTAAATAGTTCCATTGCCTAAGACAAAGTTAAGTTAAATCCGTTAAACAACTACAAAAATACTATAAATCCTGTTAAAATATTACAGTACACATCATCCAAAAAAAAAAGAATGAAGTACTAATTTATAAAGATTATAAGATATACAAAAAAAATTACACTCGTTTGATACATAATATATATTCATAGTGTATAATAAGAAAGAGTTACTAATAGATCCAAAAGATAACTAGAGATATATGTCTTAAAAACTATGATCAGAAATACATTGGACTGGCCATGGTACAAAGATTTTCGGAGAATATCTTAGTAGTTTTAGATTTACTGACGACACAATAGAGTTTACGGATGATTAGAATAGGATATTATCGAATTGATTACAATATCTGCTTCTAAACTCAAATTAAGGAACATTTGTTAAATAATTTGGTGACTGAAATAGTAAAGTATGGACCAATAGATAATATTATAGATATATATATACCATACAAAATATACTTTAATTCGAAGTGAATAATACTGGTGGTAGGTCTCTGTTGCCGGAGAACATCTGGGTAGATATCATTGCAGCTCGTATTCCTACCACCAAATAGTAATATGCAAACATTACTGTGCTCTGGTTTGAAGGACGCTGTATGTTAGTGAAAGTATTGGGGTAATGAGTCTTAACACCCCACATCTCAAGGCGACGAGCGCAATCTGATGCTGTGTATACTATCTTTACCAGCGCCTCGTTTCAGTAACAGGTAAACGCTTTGATTGTCTCGTCACCTCGTAGAATAAAAACAGAAAAAATATCTAATCTATGAAAGCTAGGAGGCTTATGTATGATAGTCGACTTAAGCTGATTTAAATTGAAAAGAAAAATTCAAAAAAATGCAATATATGTGCTAAGTTGTACAAAGTTATTTTCAGAGCATCACTGGATATTATTGAAGCCTTTTGTGATAGTACGAGGCTCGTGATTTCTTATTACTTCAACAGCCTCTGTCCTCTAGTATCCTAAATATTACAATTGTTCGCTCAACTCAGAACGTTCTACCTGCAGCTTGACGAAGATGTTACATAAATGTGCATAGGTAGGCATTCACGTAAATGGTATGAGGTATACCGCGTTCAATAGCGCCATATAAGCAGGCCCTCGTAAGTCGTGGCGAGCAACAAAGGGTAATGACTCACCGTGGGGTGTATGTGTGCGTGGGAGTACAGTTGCATTCTGCGCGTGTCGCTCGTGTAGCCCGTGGTGGGGAGATCGTTCATGTCGAAGTCTGCCTGCAGATCAGGATTCAGCCGCGTGACGTCCACCTCGCATCCCCCATGGAGACCCGCTCCATTTGAACTTCGGGCCACTGTTAACAATCACAATTCGTCATAATACAAATAGACAGTACCACATGTTTGAATATACTTTTGTGTGTACTATTTATTTTTATATACCCTACAAATCAGTGACTAATCGGGCAGGTCGTTCGTCCATTAGTAACTAATATGCTATATTAATTCACAGAAACATAGGTTTCTGTGAATTAATTATCATCCGTATGTAAATGTACACACTGAATCTACATGCTTTAAAAGATATCATAACATTTTTTTCGAGTATCATTCATCTATTATCATGTGTCGTCTTTAATGAGGAAGTACTAGTTAATGTTTCAATTTAACATATCGCCTTATCCTTTTCCGTTTGTAAGAGATTATGTATATGACGAGGGGTTTATTTATATTTTTTCAGAGTAAACAGACAACGACACATTATATAAATTACTCAGTGCTAACTGAAAATTTATATGAAAAACGTTGCTCATCAGGTTGTGTGTGTTGCAGCCGCGCGCTTGCGGCTCTGCTCTGGTTGTTTACATAACAACACATTGCGCTCGTTGCCTCAAATGGTATGACAATGATACGTTACAATAATCCACTAATATCATTAGTTGAAGCGGCTAAAAACCAGGATATAGTTGTTTGCAACCAATAATTGTGACAGAATTAGACTGGTAGTAGGAATTATAGCGTCTATACTCCTTGATAAGATTTCCTGGTATACATGTGGTAGCAGACCGTCAGTCCGTCCGTCCGTCAGTCCGTCCGTCCGTCAGTCTAGTAGCAGTCAATCAGTTTTAAGGTTTTTCAGCCCTGAAGAGATTTATCTGTGAATTTAGGAGAAACAGAACGCGTAAGCATTCGCGGAAGTATTCGTGTTGCATATCTAGGCGGTGAGAGTACAACAAGCTAACAACAGCGACGGGTTTTCATTTGAAACCAGATCCTTACCTATTAGAGATAAAGAATTGAGTAATCGGAGTATATCTGCCATTACCAAAGACTACTATGATTACTTTGCATAGATTCCAAGTTCTACCCCAGCACAAATCCATGGCGATTTAAAGCCACAAAAAAAAATCTTTTTCAATAGTTTAATTTATAGAAATACGCTATAACTTAACGCTTAAAGAAATTGAGCCCGATGTAATGTATAGACAGGTGTGACTCAGACCAGTAGTCAAAATTCATCATTAACCGCCCAGTTGTCGGTCATTGCCTATTTGTAATGATCTTTACCTAAACCTACCTACCTAATAAATAGTAAAGAGGTTAAAATTAGATGAATACAAAAAAGACAGATTTTGTACTGTTGTGAAACAAAAAATCATTAAACGGAGAATCATACAAATAATAACTTCCCTTTCTTAGCGTGCGTCCGTGCAGAATGGGATGTCGCTATGCCAACTTAATTAACAGACGCCTTTGTTTATGAGGTGATTATTGTCATATTAAACAATTTATTGAGATAGAATCTCTACTTGCGAATGCAACGGGTAGTTACGCGTTAAAAAAACTAGTAGTTACTAGTTCTTTTTAAGCGACGCAGCGAACTAGATATTCGCTTAATAATAAATAATGAAACCGTCAAGAATAATATACACTGTATCACATTATCCCGTCTAATTAGGACTAGATGTTAAGTTTGGTTACCCCAGTAGTTACTAGCTACCTAGACGGGAGGTGGGCCTTCAAGGCCCACTTCGAGCGACTGGCTCCGAGAGTGCTCGGAGCCGCCGCTGCGCTGA
>DWLS01005161.1:0-13017 GCA_018246255.1 Pachliopta kotzebuea | reverse complement strand
AGACGAGTTCCCTGGAAGAAGCTTATGTCCAGCAGTGGACTGCCGCGAGCTGCTGATGATAATTATTACCAAAATTCGGGTTCATAGATGTCATAGCTCAAAGTCAAGCTATTAGCGATAGTTTCACCCACAGGAATGTAGATTTCAATGGGAATCAAACCTGCGCCCCTTCGAGACCTACACAAAGTAAGCTATCACAGCTTCGCGGAATTCTTTAATCGGTAGCACTTGGCGGCACGCAAAATGTTCCGAATTTGAATTCGGATGCGTTCTTTTTTCAAATACTAAATTGCTTGGAATGCACCTGCCGGCCAGTAGCCCTCTGCTTTGGTTAATACAGCTAATAAAACCTTTTTAGGATATTATTACAATTTAAAATTCTTACTTATCGGCTTATAAACTACGTAATGGGTATAATTAAATATCTTAATTACAGTTAACTTGACAAGTTCTTGTACGGCGTTGATAATTATGTTGAAGAGTTATAACCATTGATAACCATACGCCTGCCTATTGAATAACCATTTATTACTTGACATTAAGACACCTGCACAAAAGCGGAGAAGATTTTGCTATTCAATACGCACTAAACAGAATGTAGAGTGCAGATATTTAAAGAATTGATTAAACGTGAGAATTAGATGTTTTATGACTTAAAGTTACACGAAGAAGCAAAAAATCAAAAACAGTAAAAGAATAATAAGGATTCTGTATGTTTAATTTTTATAACTCCTGCCTGATGTTTTCCTTCTAGATACAGAAAATGTCCAAAACGCGTTAAGATCTAATAAACAATAAAGTATGTTTATGTCTTAAAAGATTAATACCAAATATTCTGTTAAAAAATATATATTTCCGTTTTGTAGTTTTAAAGTTATTTCACACAGATACAATGAAATTGCTTTTTCGCCTACATACAATATTATTCTACTACGGTTCTTAAAAATTTAATTTTTATTGCTGTCGTAGCTCATATTCTCTTTAATAGATCTCTACAAAAAAAATTATTTACAACAAAATGAAAAGTAACAAATATAAAGCACTATATAGGGGCTTGACTCCTCGTTTTTAATAAGGACAGTTAAGGAATGGAACAACTTGCCGGCGTCAGTGTTCCCGTACAAATGATGGCATCTTCAAGAAAAGAGTGAATAGGCATTTTCTAGGTTAATGCGCTTTACCATCATCGACCACATCTTCACTTGTTACCAGGTGGGATCGTGGTCAAGCATTAACCTATACATACGTAATAAAAATTATATTATTATGGCGATAATCAACAACGTCTACGTTAGACAATATGAACTAAGTAAATAAAAATACTTTAACACAACTGCGCAAGTTATACTTACGTTTAAAGTTTAATTCGCACAAGAGATATTTCCTCGGATAAATCATCACAGGATCTCGTTTCAATGGCACGACTACAATCTGGTCCGAGCGTGCGAACTGGCTTAAGGCTGTGCGGCTCCGGCATTCCACAAACGAAAACATTATAATGATGATGACGGATCAAGTACACGAAACCGGCGCCCGGCATCAAATTCGGTTCCCAGCGACGACAGTAATTCTTGACACAAAATTCATCATCACATGTAACAACTTGGTTTATAAAGTACCCATAACATGTTATAAAACCAATTACTTGGAGTTAGATCTTCACATCAAATGCAGTGGAAGACAAAAAATAATAACAACGAAATAACAGTAAAAAAACCTTTATTTTGTAGCAGTTAGTGAAGAAAATGAAGAAAGCTACCGTAAAATGAAATTCCGCCGCCTACTAGTTACAATCCCAGGAAGAGTAGCAACATTGGCTTAGCTTTAGTTAAATAGGTCGTGGGCTTCATGGTCCGTATACCCAGCATCAGATGAATACATACATACTGTATACATCGCAAAAGACGAGTCAGCGCTATCTTCATCAGAGAATATGAAGAAAGGTCCGAGTCTTGTTCAGGGTCTCCCTAATTTAAGGAGTAAAGTCACGATGCTTTCCATGCGGGTGGCCCAGTGTATTGTTAAAGATGATAGGAAAGAGTATTTCTTTTTCCTATAGGTGAATAAATGAATAATATTAATATAATAATAAGCAACTACAAGTGTAAGTGGTAACCGTCATGCAAAGAATGGTTGCATTTTTGGCACACCTGCAAACAGGATCCCTTTATCACTTGCCAAAGTTGATCCAAGAGAGCAAAATTCCCGGAAAACGTGCATATGGTTTGACGACATAGAAGAATGGAGTGGTGTTTAATACCATCAATCGAGAAGAGTAGCTGAAGAAAGAAATAGTATTCTCTATCAGACTGTTAAACTTCAGTTTGAAGAAGACATTTCATGATCATGAATAAACGGTGCAAAGTAACATTAAGATCATCTTTTACTCATTGTCACGATAATGAGGTAGAAGACTGTGATTAAAATTTAATTGTTACTAAGATTCTACATATTGGACGGTTGGTTGCAATAACATGATTTTTTAAAAAAAAACCAGTTCTAACAAGAGGATCAGGTAAGCTGTTTATAATTTAATCATTCCGTGAGGCGCATTGTCCTGTGGAATCACCAGATGCACCAAGAAAGCGTGTGAACTGCCCCGCGGCTGACCCACGCGAGCATTCCTAACATCTGACTAACATGGAATTTTTTTTATTATTTGCTGAAGCAATAAGATCTCCATAACAATGTGGCGCTTATTACTGTAACAAACACAACATCACCATCTCACTTATCACTTCGAGACACAAGATTTTTATTAATATTACCTAAGTAACTTGAGGTAGGTCTCTGTAGACGGAGACTGTCTGTATATCCTGTCTGTGTATCTGTATGCTATATCCATCGGTGCTGAGTCTTAGAGAAATTACTGGAGTAGCTAACACCTTATGTCTTAAGGCGACGGATGCGATGTGGTGCTGTGTATACTATTTTAACCAGTCCCACGTTATTATAAGCCAGCATATCACTTACCATTAAGTGAACGCCTTACTCGTCTAGTCGAATAAAAAAACTACTTTCGCTACAAAGCATTTCAAAATGGGACACAGTAATGTTTCCACAATACTGTTTGGTGGCAGAAACTAACAAAGACCGGTGGCTGGTCTCTGTTGTTGAAGACCGTCTAGGTAGGTGCCATAGGTGTCAAACAGTAGTGTGCATATATTACTATGTTCCGATTTAAATGACGTTATCTTCTTCTTTCATGCACTTCATTACTGAAGGTCGTGCTTGTCCTGAAACGCTGTCCGCCGCCTCCACACCGTCCGATCTTCGGAACATTTCAATTTTAATTTCAAGAATGACGTTATAAGCTAGTGAAATTACTGGGATAACTAGACTTAACACCAAATGTATCAAGGCGATGATCACAATGTGATGCAGTACATGCTATCTTAACCAGGTGCGGTAGTACCCAGACGGTCTCCAGCAACGGAGATACTACCCATACACTAATGTACTAAATATCTTGTACTAAATTAATCTAACTGGAATTGTTAATAATTTATTAATATAAAATATGTCCGTCCGGAAGTACCGCACTAATGATCGGTCAAAACCGGTAGCTGCGGTGTACACAAATCACGATATGTCTATTATAGAGATAGTATCAGTTGATCTGTAATTAGTATCTCCCAGCACCGGTACCGAACTGGTACACCGCTTATCGGACTGTTGTGCCGGCTTCCAACTTTAATATCATAAACACTGTTACATCTATAAATCATGTTGAAACAGTAATTTGTTATAATTTTGTCTATAACATACCAGATAATTAAGATAGAAATATAACCAACTTATTTTATCGTCGATTCTCTGTTCTCATTTCATGAGGAGTTTGTCCATGTCTTCTTTGAGTTGTTTCTTATTAGTCACCTTTTATAATAAGCTAGGGTAGTAGCCGTGGAAAAATGAGGGTTTGCGGTACCAACTTCTTAATACATTAAAACAAGAAACATACTTTGACAATTGTTTTTGTATATGAAAAATCGTGTAGCAGTATGTCTTGCATCTAATGATAAAACCCTATAAAATTGTGAAACTGGTCAATTTGTTATACATAGTACCACTTTTCTCTCGTCCTTTTAAGATAAAGAATAGATGATATAAGTTTCGTTACCTCTGCAATTTCACTGCCTAAACTTCTTACTGGAATATGGTAATGTTTGAACAGTACTGTTTTACAACCCAAACAAGAGCTGCGGTAGTTAACCTGGACGGTCTTCCACTACAGAAACTTATATTACAACTACAAAAGTGGTCTCTTTTACTTATGAAGCAAAAATATTGTTTAATTTGAATTAAAACATTTTATATGGTTACTCTTAATCCTCTTCTTATATATATGTCATTTATCTCGAGGACAGTTAAACGTCCATGGTTCCGTTAACTTTAACCTTACTCTCTGCCCTCACGTTACTCTCGTCTCTATAACAAAAGAAACTTTCGCCTCCAGCTAATTGAAGGTAACGCACGCTCTCTAAATTACTGAAAATAAAAACACATCTCATGTCCAAACCTTATGACCTCTTACACGCATTGAAGTCCGGGCGAAATTGAAAAAAAAATACTAATTGTTCACGACTGTTATTCTTCATAAATTACATCTTACTGCACGGTGATAAGGTTGAAAAAATGGTATAGACTCCAGTCCGCAGTCACGTAGACCTTACATTGTGCCATGCACCTCCAATGTCGCCAACGGGCATTTCTCACGATCTGTTCACCCGCCGCTAGTACTATCGATAAACGAACAAATCGTTTCATAAATTTGCTGTACATTGCGACGCGATTGTGTATCATAAACTAAAATTGTATAAAGAGCGGTAATGGAAATTAAACATGTTCATGTAACAGCGACGGTGTTTAGTTGAAATGTACTGATTACAGGTTAGCTAGACAATATTTTAGGCGTTATGATATTGATTTCTCTAGACGATTTACGGTACAATTGTACCTCAAGGCGGGGACTATGTGAGCTGGTGGGACGCAATTAGTGACGGACGTGTGAATGTGGACTATTAGTCGCTTGAAATATACCCACGTACGGAACCGTGATTGAAAATTGGTGAAAAATTATTGTTTGGTATAGCTTTTTATTATCTTATTACTCTGCCAACGAATCTTAAATTTGCCAGGAGAGATCATCGCAAGGAAATATTCCTCCGTCGAAAATAATACTTGAACCAATACAAAAGTCCGTGACAGTCTGGTCTAGTTCTTTCCCTAGGCACTTTGTATAATGTAGTAAAAAGTAGAATTTTTACAATGTCATCGATCTACCACCCCCAATGACATAATTGCTGTATTGAAGCTGTCAATATATGAAAGATAGATTATTCTAGGCGAGCGCATTTTATTTTTCACGGCTTCAACTGTGAAATTGTGTGGCTGTCAACATGTGAAAACGAAGTCAAGTATTGGTTCTTTGCAGATAAGAACGGTAATATTAAAACTGAAAGTAATTAAATTAAATATCTCACTTGCTCGCGCTGCATCCTGCTAATCAATAAACGAGACTCTGGCTTCCGAACAATCCGCATTGGGCCAGTGTGTTGAGTTATACCCCAAATCCCTCCACTGTTTAGGCAAGTCAATGTCTTGCAATCGACATCTATCGGCACAGGAATAAGAAGAACTTTTACAGAAAGAACGGAAAATTGTACATCTTCAAACATAATATCTGGTCCATTTACATTAGACATTCTATTTACATTGCGTTTTTATATATCACGCCATCGTCAACAAACAATAGACCACTCACTAGATCGTGTATGGCAACAAAAACAGTGACAAAGAAACAGATGTAGATCTCAACAATTAGCGAATGAAGTGCGGTATCAAGAAAAGAAAGGTTGTGTTTGAACTGAGAGTCAGCGCCCCGGGGTCAGCCGCCTGGTCTGATTCTAAAGAGATCGTCACCATAGTTATTATCTTCACCGTAATAGTTATCACCACTAACCTGTCGAAGCTTTTCCTGTCGGTTTTTCGCTGACTGAAATGAGTATTGCACGAGGATTGAAAATCAGAAGATTAAAAGAGTTTTTTCTGCGGTTTTCTCCTCAGCACAGTCTACTTTATCGAATCTGCATTAAAATTAAAACCTCATAACTTTCAGTATATAAAGTTTATTTTTACATTATCATATAGTTTTTATGTCATTAGTCCGCACGAG
Organism: Pachliopta kotzebuea; assembly: GCA_018246255.1. Classification (NCBI taxonomy): domain Eukaryota; kingdom Metazoa; phylum Arthropoda; class Insecta; order Lepidoptera; family Papilionidae; genus Pachliopta; species Pachliopta kotzebuea. The sequence continues at coordinate 6,842 of DWLS01005161.1, read as the reverse complement.
TATCATAACGGTAAATTTTCCTCGTCACTGGAACTTAGGTTCTAGGAACTAATCTAAGTCTAGTTTATTTCGGGCGACAAGCAACAGCGTACTAGTTTCTGTATATGAAAAACGCTGTAGATGGATTAAATTATAGTCTAGCAAAATGTTGAAAGTTTAGCCGCTCTAGTTTCTTTGTGGTATAACAAACATATTTCGATGCCAAAGTCAAAGTTTGGATTTAGTGAATAGTGACCACAGCAACTTCGATCAAATCCGGCATCTAATGATGATTTATTAAGATATTACCTTCTACTGTCAGCACAGGGAGCTACTGAACACAAAGAAAATAAAATCTTATTTTGTTTATAACTAGGGGACCTGTGGACAGGTTGTCGACGTCCATCGGTAGATCTTGTTTGAGTATAAGATATAAGATTTATTTTTTGAAATACGCTGATCTCCTATAACATGGATAACGATCTAAGCGATCAGTCGGAGCAGCCGGCAAAAAAATGCAAATTGTCATAAGCCACGGGCGATTCACGAGCGGACATTCCCACAGAGCGGCCGGCACGCCCGGTACCGTCGGCTAACACGACCGAAAGCCGCCAGCGTAGTGCCAACCCAGTGCCAACCATACACGTATCGCTATAACGTGGCCTCACGCCATTCGGATCCAGCGAAGGTGACCAGAGGCCGGCCCCGTGCCATCAGCAAATTCTTCGGTCACGTCATGTCATGTCACGCTTCTCATTTCTTAACAAAGTAATGTGTGCGTTTTGTTTATACAGACACAATAATTATGTGTGAGTAATAGATAAATTATTAATAAATACAAACACTTTCCTATACCCACAAATGACTCCTTTATTAAACTTTCTAAAACAAAGTTCAAATCTTAATTCCCATAAACGTCCCTCAACCAATACCTATTACGGTGAATCGACACATGAATGGCTTAATTTGCTTTTAGTGCGTGAACCGCTGTTTGAACTTTCAGTTAAAAAAGTTGCTTTACCGTAATTGGGCTTTCATTTTACTTAAATATGTATTTTGGAGAATTCTTCCCGATATTATTTCTATTGAGTTCATTTTTTATTCACATACCATACGTACATATTAAAAAATTGAGACGTTGTAAGAATAATCCAAGATAGAATCCACAGGCTGCTTCCGGGTTTTCCTTCAGAGACTGAGAAGCGTTATTAACAATATCTACGTGAACAAATGCTTTAGCTGCTCCAGAAATAGTACTACTACGTATGTATAAAACTAAAGTTAATTTGACTACTCTAACTTATTTCATTTATCAAAAAATTTTCCTTTATCTTCTTCGGACATTATTTCGTAGTTTCTTTTAGAATTGATGATCACTTATCTATTAGCGAAACGAATGGTTGAATTTGTTTTATCTGATATATAACAAACCTTAATCACAACTCGGCACAATGCTATTTAAATGTCGACTGTAAATCAAACATTTTAATTGAGTATTTTTTACAAATTTTAACAAAAAATCTCCAATTACATAGATTTTTTACACTGTTTTAAATTTAATTCTTAATACTTATATTTCGAAAGTTGTTTGGCACAATCTGGCAATGATACAACAGTTAGATTGGCGTCAAGCTGAGCTCGACAGGAAACGCGGTGATTGTCGAAAATCTGTGAACCTATGAACTTTCGTCCGGTCATTGTCATAATAGCTGTGCACGCGCAACGTGAAAGGCAGTTGCGGGATAGTTTAAACTGGGTACGCAGATTGGCATTTCTAAAAAATTTAAACCCAAGTTTTCCTCTTCTAATCCAGCGTTATTTAAATCAGATCTGATAAATTTTTGCAGATCATAATAAAAAAAATACACAAAGAGCTTTAAAGAATTTAAAATGGAAAATTTTGTCACGACTTAGTACAAATGTTCACATTAGCTACTTACATCATGTCAAAGAGGAAATCAGGATAGTATTTCAAGCAATGCAACTACATAACCGGAAACTCCATATTTTAAAGGAAGGAGTCAGTTTACCGAAGCACCGAGACCATCAATTGACACAGATGCGTCCAGTAATTCAGACATCCTGCCCGCGGGAGTGAGTAACGCAAAGGGATAGACTGGTTTATGTAACAAATGACTAAGCCGCAGTTACCTTGTTATCTTTTGCATATTGCTTTAACGTGACCTGGAAGCATAGTTAAGGATCCGTGTGACTCGTGTGACAGATTCCAGATTGTTAGATTACCCCTTAAGAGGGAAAGACTCCCGAAAAAGCAGAACCGTTTTCAATGTGATCTTTTCCAACAACCTTCTCGTGTTCATTGTTTAATTTTTTATATTGAATTTAAAACATTTACCATGGTTAATGGTCAATATAAGTATTTGTATTTATGTGTCACTCATACCACTCGAAAGCAAGGTAGCCTTTGGACGTCTATAGTATCAGAGGTACCTTCTCCGCAATGCCGATCCTGGAAAAACTTAATCATATCCTTTTAAAAACCCTGTTTCCCATAATGATCATTGATAACACATTACATTATTCCATCATCCATAGAACCTGGAAGAATCGACGGGAATGACTTACATCTTTTAAGAATTTGATTCTTTCTCCTCTCCTGCATAACCTCTGTTAAGCAGGAAGCGGCGATGGACAAACAAACGGACTAATTAATGCTAATAGATTAATAACTCGAGCCGGCATCACGACGCAATGTTACTTTCTATTGTGGTATGTGCAACAGCACTTCTGTTTTTATCTGTTTACTAACGCAAAAAAAATCTATTATACATCAAAGCTCCCAACTGGCTTAACCTATTTTGAATTAGTTTCTGTTTTAAAACTTTGAAAGTCATAAACCAACCGATTCTTCTTGTTAGGAAATTTAAAGTATAAACGTTATGCAGCTTTTGCTACTACAGCTGGTCTATCTATAAGCAAGTGTCTGTTTATCATCAGGCGGAATCAATGCCGTTCTACCATTACAGCATATAAAAAAAAGAATTTAAAGGCACATCACTAGTATTTCGATAACATTTCTGACGGCCAATTAGTCGACCACCGCCGAACAATGGCTACCTTATGACCCTTCACCTACGCGACACACCTATTGACACTGCGCCAACACTATATTATACAAACAGAGTTCAAGAATGTTAAACAAACAAACAGAATGCACTCCACCCGGGCACTGGTATCGCGTCCACACCTACGGTGTTTGAACGAGCAAACATTTAAATTGAATAAAAACCGACATCCGTTCTGACCTCCCGAAATATTCCCATGCTATATGGGACACGGTCACAAACCAAGAGGCCACCTCTTCCGTATTTTAAAACAAAAGCAGAAACTACACAATATTTAGTAAAAAGTATTTAATTTTTCGGAAAAATTTATCGATTACGTTATATTATACCATATAGTATAGTATGTATATAGCAATAGATAGAGATCTGCCAAGAAACTTAACAGGGTTTACCTTTGCTCTTGGCGTTGCACTTTTTTTATCATGTAGTTACAAATATATCCCTTTTTTCTAGAATTACGATATTTTACATTATCACATTTCTATAATAAACTAAGTACCATAAATTGTATTTTAAAAAGTTTTATTTATAGATTTATTTAAATTCTTAATAATTTAAGTATGAAACATAACAATACTTTTTCTTAAAAACACAAAGTTTTAATATTATTTATTGACCAGTACAAATTCAAACTACAAATACAAATTCAAACATTTCACACCCTTTAATTATTTATTTTTTTTGGGATATTTCTTATAAAAAAATTTAAATATTAAGCCATTACTATTACTATTACTAAGCAAAAGTGGTTTAAAAACATCTCCTTTTACTTTGCAGTAAACATTTATGATTACTGAAGAAACTTTCACAAGATTTAAACTAAACTGCTAATTAAGCGTAAATAAAGCTTTCTTGAGCTCTCTTTGTAGATAAGTTGAATTATCTTAACTACATCTCCCTTTAAATGGTGGTCTGAAAAACCACTAATAGGACCATAACCGAAAATAAACCAATACAATTGTAAAGTGAAATGGTCCGCCGTGGAAGTTGGATTCGTGCTCGCATAATACGGCGCTGTGTTGATACAAGCCGCCTGATGTGTCAGTGTGGGCGCTTGCATTACACCGCATCTACTTCTTGATACTTCTAAACAAAAATATAGTTTAACATGAAAAAATATATAATCTTTCATATAAAAAATTGATGTTCACCAAATGGTAAAGGTAACACATTAAATTTGACGCTTTTATACACAAGCTTCACTATTTTATGCTACTACTTCTTAATGTTACCTACTAACTCAAAAATGACTCTCGATTTAACTTTAAGTTATCATTATCGTTTCAACAGATAGATAAACTGTAAGTTATAATCAATCAATATTTTTAAAGACTTTAAATCCATACCTTTTCTTGATTTACTTGTTATGTGATGATACCTACCTAGATGGTACCGGTAACAGAGTTGCTACCGTTAATAAGGAAAATATATGAAAAATTTTATATTTCTTCTGGACACTCAATAAAAGAAATAAGATGTTTTATTTTATCATTCGTGTCTATTTCCGAATGGACATACCGCCGTCTAAATATTAATATAAACTACCTTTTTTAAAGGTAAAGAATAAATAAATCGTAAAAATGTTAATTATACCGTGCATTTATGTATTTGGACAAATATGCAATACTACTTTTCATACCAACATTTACTCAAGATCAAGAAAGTTGAATCCAAAAGGAGACGGTAGCTAGTAAAGGGGAATAGATCCAAGTTAATTGGTCCGGTAACCTGTTACACTTTTAACAGAACATCTCCATATCCCAGTTTAATGCAAATGAAATTGGATTCAAATTAAAAACAATATAAACAATAATGAGTCATTAATGTGGATCGTTAACCGACCAAGAATTTCTGAACAGCGCCCACGTGGTGTTAACACACTGCCAACTTTCTAAAAAGATCAATAACGCTTTCATAATATTTAATAACGCTTCAGTTCCCAGATTAAGGCAAATAATAATATATAAAAAAACGCTGCGTTATCAATATTTCCGTCACCATCATAATCACCATCTTTTAAATGTCACTTATATGAAATTAAAGTCAACGATGACATAGTTTTTTAAAGCAATATGAGATCCTATGTGGCGTTGTGTAAACATCCTATTGTCCTTAAATGTATAATTTGCAATAAAGTTCTTTTTACTATTAACTTTTATAGATATCATCCGATATACGTCCACTGCTGGAATGGAGCCTTTTGCGTTACTTCTTCGTGGTTTGGGAAAGAGTCCTTTTTTGCTTTTGTTTGTATTCTCTTTTTATCTTTTCCCTAACTTATGTTTTCTTCCATTGTACATTTTCCATCTGTAACTCTTTTCTGTCCATCTATATCTCTATACTCTTCTTTCAGGCATCGGAATGGGGCACTTAGGCCAACTCCCATCACGCTGGCCCATTGCTGAAAGGGAACCAGAACCTTGATTGGTTATCAGCAGGTGCACCACGAGCAGGTGAAGTTAGTTCGGCTGGTTGGTAGAAGTCCCGCGAACTGTTGTGTTTGAATCACATTACTCACCTTTCATATAACCAGCGTAAACTGTTAATGAGCACTACAATCTGTTGTTAAGCTGGAAGTAATTTCGATGATGTATGACGTTTTATTTTATATACATTATATATTCGAACTTTAACGGTGGTTAAACATACATATAGTTTAGTTTAAAAAATATTTACTTCATTTCTATCTTATTGTTATAGCCAGGCATACCATCTGGAGACTGTCCGCCTGTCTCGTATCTCTTTTATAAAAGTAACGGTAACCAAGTAAAGTATTTTATGGTCAGCTTCGCATACAAAATATTCCGGATATAGGAGGATACGGAACCACAATACAAGAAACCATCTGTTTAATTGTATAGCCATTCGTATTAAACTGTGTCTGATCAATGATTACCTTATAATTTTTATCAAACAAAATTACCAAACTACATCAAAATAATTATATGAATTTAAATTTAACTTTGATACATAGACTAATAAAATAAAAACATATTTATTGGTCACCACAAACTAAAGAAATTTACAAAAAACAGTATCTATTTCTATCTATTTATATTCATTTCACAATATGTTTGTGAATCGCTGGTGTCTGTTACAAGTAACAAGCCCGTGTTACCAGGTCTCCAACTCGTGCAAGTAACATTACTGTATAACTTATTGCAACAATTAAAGATATTTTCTTTTACTTCTCTTTTATGTATATTTATATTTATGTATGTAAGTTTAAATATTTATATGTATATTTGTACTGTATACAATATGTAACATTCTTATGTAGTTTATTTGTATAACTATGTTTGTGTTTACAATATTATTAATATTTATTATTTTTTGCTTAGCATATATTTTTAGCTTCTTTTCTTTATTCTCTTCACATTCTGAAAGGTTGACTGTAAGAGAAAGCCTTGTGGCATTATGTCCGCCTTTTTGTTAACTGTGTCTCTCTTTTATATAATGTTGTTCCTTTTGTTTCATTATATACATAAAGTGTAAATGAAATAAATAAATAAAACAAATATTTGTAGTGAATGTTTTATATGAGTGATTTATTAAATGTTGAACGTGTGTATGTATGTTCGTACACGTTTGCAAGAATTTGATGTTAAAAATAAAGTAATAAAACGAGTGGCATATATAACAACATATAACTAAAATAACAAAAAGTTTTTCTGTCTCTTCTTATTGTGACTATCCCTTCCTTCCATTTAATGATAATTATCCTTATAGAACAATTATAATCATACTTTACGTGACCAGGTCAATAAATGCTTTACT
>DWLS01005160.1:0-13019 GCA_018246255.1 Pachliopta kotzebuea | reverse complement strand
CCCACCTGGTGTTAAGTGAAGATGTGGTCGATGATGGTAAAGCGCATTAACCTAGCAAATGCCTATTCACTCTTTTTCCACTTTGGGAATCACTGCGTTAGAGCGACTGGATACAGCTCATCGGACGCTGTGCCCGCGGCCCAGTGCTCTTTGTAATACAGACGGCCGTGTGCGCGCGTACGTTTCGTTGCGCAACGCGACGCGCGTTACGCTCTCGGTACGCGCGCGACGTCTGACTCACAGTTCGCGTTGCGCTCTCGCTTATTTTTAGCGCGCGCGCGCCGAACAAACATTCGGGGCGAACGACCGGACGTTATTTTGTTACGATCGCGCATCACGGGGCAAGAGACGCGCTCAACGATACACGCCCGCGCAGACCGATGCGTTCACAACGCGACGCCGCAGCGGCTTTACTTACAATATATATGCACTACACTACGACGGAACGACGCGGTCCAAGCAAACTGCGTGTACAAATCCCGTACGTATAGACATTTCATTAATAACACAGAAGTTTTATGTTGAATGAACGAGCCGGTGGTGGTACGGCTCGCGATAAAAGCCATGGTGGAGCGATTGAATCTCACTTTACAGGCGATGCCAATCTTGTAAGGTTCAATGCTACCAAAACACAGGCGTGTCTTTTCACAGCCAAAAGGAGCCAGTTCACCTTGTCTCCTACTTTTCGGGGTGTGTCCTTGGAAATTTCCGACTGTCTCCAACTGTTGGGGGTCGAGATCTAGACTAAACTTCGGACAGTTCATTGAGTCCAAAGTTAAGATAGCAGCAAGGAAACTGGGAGTGCTTGCCAAAGTGCGGTAGTATTTCACTCCAGTAAATGTACCTACGTAAAAAAAAAAACAGAGGTCCCTAGTTCGATTGCGAGGCCACATGTTATGGAGTTTCGCTATTTGTAAGGTTTTGTCAGACGGCTGCTAATGTCGTGTTACAAACCTGCAGTTATACCATTCCTAATGTCGTCAATAAAATAGAGTTCGCTTCGTCTTACATAACCTTAAAGTAAGATATATATCTGTACTATTTTTTTGAGAATACAAAGATAAGACAACATACCACTAATACTAGGGCAACTAACTTTAATCTTACTAGTCATACTAATACTGTTCCAAATGGATTGTGACGGGAGCTTTGTGATAATCTATTTAGCATTTCGACTACGCTCGTTATCTTGCTAATAAGGCGCTCGCTGCACTTGTCAATAATTTTCGCCCACATACCAGTTTACTAAACTTCAAAGGACAATTAACAAGCGAATAACATTAAATAAGACAAAATCCATGCCTGGCTTGCACTCAAAACATTAGTCCACAAACGGGACAACTTAATCTCCTCACTGCTAAACACAGATATGGTATAGTAACTTAAGATTAGACAATATAAGAATTGTACCTACCCTAGGCAGAAACAAAAAAAAAATTATCATCAAACTAATTCTATATGTGACACAATCCAAAACCTCCATGTTTGTTACATACAATACAGCAAAATTCGTACTATATATTTCGTAACTATTTACTTATTTATTCTTTATGTACACTTACAGGTACATATATAAAACAATACTATTTAATAAAAGTAACATAGTGTTACAAAGGCGAGCTTAACCCTAAAAAGAGTTCTCTTACAGCATACCCAAATAGGAAGGATATACTATTATAATTATTTGTGTAGGTGTACTGTGTACTAGTAATAGTAACATATAAGAAAGGAAGTAAACAAGGTAGTAAAAATAAAATATGCAACTAGAGGTGAAGATAATAGTCTTTAATTCTCATCTTAAAGATAGGTAAGAAGAGATAGGATATTACGAGGAAGAGAATTCCAGACTTTCACTGCTTTTACCGTAAAAGAATTACTGTACCGCTTGGAAAAATGCGTTGGTAACTATTAATAATCGTGTCTATAATAGAGCCTATCGTCTTCTTCACAGGCTTCCTTGTTAGCCAGCCGATACTTCCCGCTTAATATATAACTTAGAAAGTCCAAACGCAAGTTGCACGGGGGAGAGAGTGTTCAAATTATTTATGGCTTTAATAACGCAAACGATTAATTTTCATTCGCTAATATTATATTCATAACACGAACTTCGGTATATATACAAACGTTCCTCATTTTTATATATCAAAATGTATATTAAGACGATTGATTTACACAAACACGAATATTGGTAAAGTAATTCAATAATTTATTTCAATTATTACAGTACAATATACAGTATTAACAAATTGTTTTACTTTATTATTATTTGAACCAGGGACTGTGTTTTCAAAGTCGTGATATGAACATTTCAATGCACAATTTGCATGCATAATTTGTTGATGGTAAAGATACGTTACTGTTAAAACTTGAATAGTACCATCAACTTTTGGTGGACCCTTTCAACTTTCTTAACGGAAGATTACTTACACTACTTTCTATAAGATATCTATTTGTAATTTATATTATAACCTGAAATCTATTTAACATTTTATTCAAGTGTCATGAGTGGTGTCCCAACTAAATGTTAAGCTAAAAGTGATCGGTAACTTAACTGTACATTTCCAAGTCGCAGGCACTGAAACCATTACAAATTAGCCTAATGAGGAAGCGGAATATAATACCACAACAGATCACGTGAGCCGCTATCTCACGAACCTGACGATCTTTAACAAAATCACTTAATCAGCAGTTAGAGGTGAATGTCAAATCAGTGATGATAACATTGTTGTACGTCATATAAAGATTAGCAACAACAGCTGATCGAATCGAGAACTGGTAACATCGGAAATTAAACATAGACTAAAGGAAAATATTGTACTATTGCATATCACACGTTGTATTATACATTTTTAGTAGAGAATATAATAGTTTGATGATGATATAATTGTGGTAATTTGGCTGACAGCACAAATATATACAGAGTACCATTTCAAATTTATTTCCCAATTGTTTTCATACTTAACATAAGGTATAAATAAATATTTATCAAATATAACAAAGCAGTCAAATAAAAGGATTTCAGGACGGAGAAATCAATGCTAAAGGCAAATAAATAACCAACGTCAAACCGGTTTAGGTGACGTGACAAAAGGCAGTTTGTTATACAAAAATATAACTAATAATTTTGTTGTTTGGAAACGTATGATGAATAATTATAGTAGTATTATAAATTCTGTAATAAGTAATCAACGAAATATCAACGTCGTGAAGTTCTTCCTTCAAAATAAAGTTAGGCGATAAGAGCTGCGGTGGTAAAAACCTAGACTGTCTCCGACAAGAGACCGGAGTTCAACATCTGCACCTACTGTTCCAATTTTCATATAATCTTTCGAACTTATGAAATTCTACTGGCTGATAACTTATAAATGGGTCTTAACTTTATTCAATGTTTTTTCCAATAGTTGCTGTGTGTGTAGCGTAAGTAATGAAAAAAGTGAGGGAGGTGATTTGTAAGATAAGAGAAAGAATGTAATGGAATATTGTAAAAGGAAATTAGGAAATATATACTGTATAGTAGGGAAGGAGTTACAAAAGAAAACAAAGGGAAGACAATGAAGGAATTTAAAATGCCTGTCCCACTTTGCAAAGGAACGATATAAAATAAAAATAAAAAAATAGATCCAATAGCTGCAAACTGTCTTCTATATAAATAAATATTTAAGCCAGGGGTCAGTTCTTTATATTCTCAAACTATTGTTTTTATTCAAGTACATTTACCAGATAGTTAACAATCAGACATAGCACCATAGATATATTGTTCGATTATTGTTGTTCTAGATTTACCAGCTGTTTAACTATATCTATTTCAACTAAAACCTAATATATTTGTAATGAATATATATAAAATAACATAAATTTCATAAAATTGTTTTTTTAGTCAAAACTACAAAAGTCATGATATCATTACACAAAGAAAATATTTTATGAAGAAATAATTTCAAATTGAACATGCAAGACCAGTCAATTTGACTGGTCTGGTAAATCTAGTGTTAAAGATCATAATGAAACATATTTAACAATAATCATATGCAATAAACCTTCACCAAGATCCGATGAGTAATCTTAAACAGATGACCGTCATCATCATCAACTACAAAGGTTTATAACGTGTGTCACGGAGAACCGAGTGTAGCCTCGGTAACAAAAGGAACGTACACCGTATATGATACAATTTGCAGCATCGCATTTCATAAACACACCGTACACGGGATAGTAATGAAATAATTAGTCACTTTGATACATGATTCATTAATGTATTTTTGGTCTTGAGTATAATTACAGAAGATGTGAATAAATTATTTTTGTGTCAAAATAAACGATGAGATATTTATATGGTGGTGGTAATCTCAATTGTCATTTAATAATTTTCTGAATAGGATGTTTACACAGCACCAGGTTTTCTGCTCGTCGCCTACAGACAGAATGTTAAGTATACACCAATACCTCGCTTTACGTCGTTTCGCGTTTTATTTCGAAGATACGTCGCTGCTTAATTTTTACTAATTTTCACTCTGCGTCGTTAGATTTTCGAAATTGCGTTGTTTTGTATTCGAGTTTTTAATTTTTTTCCTAAAATATGGCAACACCTTTATTTTTCAATTGCGCCATGCCATCAAAATTTGAGGATTCACTTTTTAACTAAAAATCAATGAAAATTTAATTTTTACTTTATTATGCTTATTTTAGAGTTCAGTTTTATTACGTAGTGTGAGGTAATGTAGTGCGACAATTTTTTGTCAAAGGAAACCGACCTAAAACAACAGCCACTGTGGACTCATCAGACAGCGATTGATTTTAATTTTAACTTTCATCAATTAAACGAATATGTAGTTTATTTCGTTTAAATTAATACGTTTTTTGTATATCATTTTCGTTTGAAAAATTTACTTTGTCCAATTTTATAATTAAAAGGCAGTATTTTCGTAAGCCTCGAACCTATCTTCGATCATTAAATGGTTTGCTAAAGAAAATCTTTTTTCGCTTTGCCGAGTTTCAATTTGCTTTGTGTTTTTTTTTGGAACGTAACTACGACGCAAAGCGAGGTATTGGTGTAGTTATATTAAAATAATATTTTTAACGTGACTCTGATAATAGATGTAACGGTGGTATTTATAGCAGACTTGAGGAGACTTCATCAAACGGTGATGATTGATGTTACGTCGCAGATGAGTCCGTAAGAGATGGAAATATGAAAAAAAAAATAGATGATAGATCCGAAGTTGTGTTTGCATAAGCAATCCACGGGATCATTGAACATTTGGCGAGGGAAATTGAGCGTGCGAGCCGTGGAGATTGCTTTTAAATCGCATTATGCAGCCGACGCAGCCGATGCAGCGACAACGCGGACCGACGACTGTAATATAATAATGGACAACGATCTACTAAATATATCCTAATACATCTAATCAGTATTTTTAACACACAAGATGTATTTCTTTCTTGCCGGAATAACTACACTTCAAACATATTAAATTGAAGTTTTGTGCTATTTCGATCTTAGTTCACAAACGATTGAAATAAATTTTATCTATACGATGCGGAAAATATGAAAATTATTCCAAATCTATTATATCTGTTTATGAAAGGTTCTACTATTGTTCAAAAGTTTAATATAATTTTAGCACTACATAATATAAGTCTGTAACTGTATACATAACATAAAACCGTTTTTATACATAACTATTTCTGTTTCTAAGTAATTGGAAAGGACGTGAAGGAATTGGACGTTGATTTAGTTTAAGCCGCATCGCTTCGAAGAATTTCATAGGAATCCTCAAAGTAAAACTTGACGCACTAACTACACGTTACCGAAACGTAAAACTTAACTAGCACGTGAAATAATAAAAGCAGTTTCTTTGTTAAAATATAACAAAAGAAAGCCCTAAAGGTAAACTTTCGAGGAAAAAAATTTCGGCCGACGAATTTCTGGGAAATAAAAAAAAAACCCGCGGCAGATGGTTGCAGTAACGTTTTTATAACGCATTCTATTTCCACCTATACAAGTGTGTACAGAGAATGTACTTTTTTTTTTATAACATTTTAAAATCTTAAAGCCTTTGAAATGAATCCTTTTGAAGGTATGTACAAAAAAGTTTTCGTTTTAACGCAACTGGATGTATGAGCGAATAAATACCGGAATAAAATTACACCCGCGGCGCGGTAAAAAATAGAAGTTCGTTTTAACCGACATCTTAATCGACGATAAGTATGCAATACATTCTAGAGGCAGAGACTTAATTTAGCGGACTCTAAATAATTCATCAGCTCGATGCAGGTAAAAATCCATTTCAAGTTTTATATCAAAGCATAATTAGCAACTTCTCTGAAAGTCAAATAAGTATTGAATATACAAAAAAATTCCGTAAATCCGATTGCTTTAACACTAAACGCATTATTTTAACATAAAAGCAGTGATTAGAGTTAAGTTTGTGCAAATATAAACAGTTTTTTAATTTTCGGCACTACTGACTTTTAACGTTAACAATCCATCATATTAATTCGGAATAATTTATAAACAAATGTAGTACATATATCATCATCACCATCCTGCAGCAGTCCACAGCTGGACATAGGCCTCCCCTAACAGTAAAATTTTACGTTTAAAGATATACATATTAAATATATATAGTACAAACATAGTCTACATTCAGTATCATCATCATCATCACTATCTTGCGGCAGTCCAAAGTTGGACATAGACCTCTCCCAAGGACCGCCACTTAGTTACTTAGTAAAACACTATATTGACAACTTATTTAGATAATAAATATTCTAAGTTTACAACAATTTGTAAACTGTAACCTCATTAACAAGTTTTGTTTCGTTAACATTATGACAAATCAGTTGACGGACGGACGGACGGACACATTAATTTCAAACGTCATTAAAATATCGATAAGTAACATACACAGAGTATGCTATACTGTAGTTATTATATTATTTTTTAGTATTTAGTATTTAGTATATTTTATACAGTTATTGTTTTAAAAAATCAATACATTTAAAGAACTCAAATGAAATATATATATTTGTATTTCTTCGTAGCAATGTAAGAAAAAGTTTAGCACTGATTTAAACAGATTTCATCAAGTTCAAGTATTTTTTATTTTAATCTTGTATTTCCATAAATAGAATTGTAGCGGATAAACTAAACAGAATAATACCGAAACTAGTTATTGCAGCTAATGTTGATACTTCCTGATTTGTTTATGTGTAATAATGACAAGGATAATTAGAATATCGCAACAAGCAAACAATTATCAGTTGTAATATGAAAAACAAATGCTAATTAACCGACTAACGATGACTCCTTAAATGAAATACTTGGTTTCACCTCGACGACATTAACTGTGTGCGAGTTTGCAGGAGGGCCAGTGTTAGATGAATGATGATAAGCAATAGATAATTTATTCAATGTAGTAACTGCGGAAGGCTGCGCTGTGCAAGGTGCTGGATGCACCTGCCTTTTTAAGGCCATTATCGCGCGAGTACTGCAAGACATTTCGCAAAGTAACCGCGACCTTTTACTAAGTTATGTTTAAACGAACTACTGTCGACGGTTTATTACAAAGGTAATAAAAATAATGTTGCAAATTGATACGTATATAAAATCGATATAAAAGTATACATTATAATAATGATAGTTTTGAAAATTACCTGAACAGCTATGTAATTATTTACTTCAGTTCCGTTTGAGGATAAATTTAATTAGTATATGTTTTTCAATTCAATATTAAATTATTGGGAAAATAATCGGGAATTCCTTTAGTTCAGTTTGTGCGTAATTACTATAGTTTACATAGAATTACCGGTAGCGGGTAATCCGCGCGTTACTCACGGACTTTTCGCGTAATACAAACGATTACGCTGCGACTCAATGCCGTAACGCGGCCGGGGAATAATTGAACGGGAAGGAGTTCGCGTAAATACTTGATTGATGCAAGCCTGTTCAGCGTATTCACTTGAACCCGAGTGACTAAGTCAGCAGAGACACGTATTAAAATAATTCACTAAAACTATCGCAATCATTATGAATTTTTTCTGTTAAAAATACTGAAAAGGAAATCTATGGATTATTCACTAGATTTTTCTCAAATCGTTAGTGCAAAATATATCGTCAATTAAAAACAATCGTGTTAATTTAGAAAATTCACTAACAATTTTAGTTAACGTGTGCACCTACTTAAAACCCTTGTGGAGTCACAAAAAATAAACCTTGAACCTTAATCTATACAAAACTCCCCTAAGCGAAAGGGCGACATCCATTGTCGAAATGCAACAAAAAAAGAGAAGCTACCGGCGCCGCCCGACGGAGCGGTAATTTTTTTTTGCTACGTCCAAAAAAAGCGCCAAAAATATAATCACGGCGTTGCTTACCGATGATTATAAGAGTCATGGCGACAAAATACGAGCGAGCCGGGCCCGCGTTCGTCATGCAGGTTAAAGCCGAGGGATAATCACCTCGGACGGTGGCGTAGCATCGCATCGCCGACGGGTCAGCTCCTGGCCGATAGAGCACTGCACATCCACGCCATGGCAACACAAAAACACACTCTCACACACACACACAACACCCTCGATCGATCACTAGATCACTGGGGGGGTCACACACACTGTCACTGCGCTCCGGGACGTGCGGCGCGCGCCGTGTACGCCGATGCATTGCGCTCCCGGGCGCAACAGCTGTGAGCCGACGGGAGGCTCCCCCTTCACCCCGCCACGTCTCCCGCTCGCCTCACTCCCCCCGCACCGCGTCGAGTGCGTGCCACACCCGCCCCCCGCCACACCTCTAATCCATTATTTACGAACGGCCGACCGGTTTCAGGCGCTCGCTCGGCCCCGCCGCTTCACAGCGACCGTTCAAATTTAATGCCCTTCCTATGTCCGGCCTCTAATGCGATAAGATTAAGCCCGCCGAGTTTCGGGACTCCGGCACCGGCAACGCCGCCACCACTATCGACACCGCCGCCGTTGCGGTGAAGAAAATGCGAATAGACGACACGGCTCAGTCTCACAATAGTCTGCGAACAAGTTATAAGAACCCACTTCACACCGTAGCAGCCGCTAAAAGCAGCTGTAGGTCACTAATACGCTGACAAAGTAATAAATCATTTTAATCCGCTTTGAAAACGATTGATGAAAGCCCACGTAGCCCGCTCCGTGTTACTACTCACCAACGTGACTCCGTGCATTGATAATGTCACCAGCACTATCATCGTTACCGTACAACAAAATGTGTTTTCACATAAAAACTTTCTCGGTTGACCCTCTCTCTCTCCGGCGAGTTTATCTTCACATTTATCTTATTTCTGTGAAAACAACTTAAAAACCTCACTCGTTATCTCCATTCTAAGAACGTATTTTACCGAGGATTCGTGGACACGAAGGTCCTTCGGCTGTTTGTAAGTAACACGATCTAATCCTGTACTATAAGACAATGAAATCTCTAGCCAACATTGGAAGTTACTAAGAATCGCCCTTTGTCTGAAGCAATACTTGGAAATCCTTCATAAGAAGTAAGCGATTAGACTTAACGTATGATATTAGATATGTTTTAATGTAATAATTAAATATCTTATATAAAAGTACTGGAGCACCAAAACTATTTGTAGCGTGTTCAAATGAAGATATAATTATCGTCAGAGTGTTGCTAGTGTGGTGTGTGGTGATCTAGTAACGTATCGGTAATAAATACGACGCAGGGTAGTAATTAAATTAGGACGTCGTAATTAGAGCGGGATCGAAATATCCGACAATGGGCGGACCACCGCGACGCGGCTACCGTGCGGATGATCGTGACCAAAATCCGGGGCATTAGATATTGTAAGCTTATCCGGGACATTGACGGTCAGGTTGCAGCCACCATCGGAGACTGCAGTGTTCCATTTCACAATTCCCAGTAAGATTAGAGACGGGCGAGCGGGCCCCGCGGCGCACACTCCAGATACACTTTCGGACAGCCATAGAAATCACGTAGTTCGCGGAACTTTGTTACCTGTGCCGGGGCAACGCAACGCGCCAAGGTGAACGCTCGGGCCAAGGACGGCCCGCCCGGGGGAGGGGAACGGACCAGCCGCGCGGACCCCATCCGCGCCTCAGTAAAAACGCTCCGAACCTTCGGAGACGGGCGGTGCAGCTCAGCAAAAAAGGGCCCGACGGAACAAATAGAAAACGCTCGGCTTCAATAAAAAAAAAACAACCGAACACAAATAAGAGGGGTCTCGGATAACAGAACTAGCTGAGCTCTCTCTGTAAAAAAAAATGAGCAGTTCGCATGTGAGCTGCGCCCACGCAGCGGACGCGCGCGAACAACGCTCCTATGATGTAATGAGCAGGTCTTAGAATGTGAGTAACGGAAGGGGCGCGGAACCGGTCACCGGCGATGAGCCTTTATTTTGTATTTGCAGTTCGAACGGTCGAAATCCTGCGCTCCTCGCATTGTGCCTGCGGTATGCTGCACCTATCTACGTTCAGTTCAATTATTAATGAAGCGGACGTCTCATTCCGAAAGCCGTAAGCGTTAAGGTTTTTCTAGCGATGGGATATGCCGGGGGACCGATAAAATGCCGCGACCGCTTCCTAGCTTGTACCCGGACCGGTTTTAGCGGCGCATTGTAATAACTTCCCTACTAGAAAAAGTTGCATCGCCGCCTGCGGAATCGCCTTTAACGACGCGTTATCGGTTAGAATTACAAATGAATAAAAAAAAAATATATGGGAATGCGAGCAGTTCTGCTTGTGGCGTGCGCGCCGCGGGGTGGGTGCATCGAATCGGTCAGACTGCGCAAGTCCTGAGGCAGCTACTCCACCAGTCCAGCGGGCTAGTTACATCACCGTTCGTAAATAGAAGCTCCTGGTGCGGCGCTGGTCGGTGTGTGAGCGGTGTGTGAGCGGTGTGCGTGCGAGGGGGCGTGACGCACCGCTCTCGTCTAACGCACCGGCGGCTGGCGGGCGCGAGAGGGACGAGGCCGTGTTACAGTTAAGCAGGAACTCTATTTATATGCAAATATAACCTCGGAGCCGACACCTGTTTGCGTATTCTCGGCGTTCGTCGTGTCGCTTTGTGGCGGACTCTGTCTCCGGTATCCTTTAGACTGAGGGACACCAGCGGCGGGCTGCGGAGCTATCACGTGTCGGCGGTCGATTGTGAACCTTACGAGGCCGTATTACGTCCCTCGTTACGCCATAGTAACTTGCTAAGGTTGTTGTACTTCTCAACCTGTACAATAGACGCTTCCCCTGTTTTTAATACATTTTTAATATAATTATAGAATGTTGTAGTACACTGTGTCCGTTTAAAAAGTATTCTCAATTATATTGAGATTGTCCGAAATTAAACATTGAAAAGGTTGTTTATTAATAAATTATGGATATGGATATAATAAATATAGATATACACGTGAGTGACAGCTGCATATATTTACAAACGATTTGAAATTTACGTCGCTGCACATTTCCAACGCGCGTCTACACACTCGTATGTTAACGTCTCGTGTTGCTGCGATCAATTTCAATCGTACTAATGTTTATTGTGTTTTCAGTTCTGTCACATTCGTGTGCCGGCGTCATATTTCCTGCCGCACCCTGCGAGTGGACAGAGTAAAGAGAAGAATTGGAGCGCAGTCGGGCGTCGGTTCATTTATCATGGGCCGGCTCTCTGGACCCTAAGTATATTCCCGTGTACGCCTACGAGAGATACCAACGGACCATTTATTTTGTTTACATGTGTACTTTTAGTTGAGGCTTTAGTCGGTGGCTGTCAATTAGTCCGATTGTTTCAGAGTATGGAAATTAAGCTCCGATAAATAAATTGGATTATCAAATAGCTAACAATCGGCTAAGAGTATTTATAAAACATTTACGATAGAACAATGAATATCCTCTTTGTGTTGAGTTCCGAAGGCGTGCACATTATTAGTATAATAACTTACGTGTTATTACCATGTATTATATATTTAACGATGTTCCGTTTGGCGCAAGTAAACAAACTAGACAAAGGCGCGTTCACTGAACAGAGGTCTCTGCGAGCGCGTGACTCACTCATGTTTAGGAGAAGTAAATATACGGTGCCAGCAGCTGTCCGCGACTTTACACTTACATTAATATACAATTCATTTGATAGGAATCTTAATAGTGTTATCAATTATTTATTTATTTATATATTTATAATGCTTCATGCACAAAACAATAAGTACACAGGCGGACTTAATATCATATGGCATTCTCTACCAGTCAACCTTTGGGAGTTACAAGAGCAAATGCGTAGGTGCCAAAAGACAAATAGAAAGAGGAAGAAGACTGTTATATAAATTTAAATAGAAACAATAAAAATATAAATAAGTACACACAATACATACATATAAATACACACACGCAAGTATAGATGAAAATATATATATTCTAGAGAACACGATTTATCTATCACAATTAAACAATTGTGACAGATAAAAAATATAAAGACCACGGATCGTATCATAAATGTTGTCTAATACAGTTCAAGGTTTGGGAAATATGTTGTTTTGATAGCTCATTGGTTATATAGAGTAATGTTTTTGAGTTTATATACATGGTATGTCTTTGTGATATAGTTGTAGTTGTATATAACTCTCAGAGTAATCTAGTGGGCGCGTCATTGGGGCTTATCGTGCGAAAGGATCGTGGCGCGCGTCGGCCGGGTTGACGCCCGCGACGTCCTTCTTCGCCCTTTTGATCACCGCGCATATACAAATCGAGGTTTCGGCAAACGTCGAGTTCGAACGCCTCACAGTTTTGACGATCTAGCCAAAACATATCGAGTAACCTTTTGCCTTTCATTTTATCTGCTCACGAAAGTTCTTAAACTTGAAAAGGACATTAACAATCAAATAAATTAAGCAAATTCGTTTGAATTCACAAATACATCGATAACATTTTCTATATATACTATTTTATGATTACTTGTAATCTTCTTCTTTCTCCTGCCCTGGTCCCACTTTATGTATGGTCGGCACAACATGTTCTTCTCTTCCAGTCTCGCCTAT
>DWLS01005159.1:0-13019 GCA_018246255.1 Pachliopta kotzebuea | reverse complement strand
TAATAAGATAAACTTTAAGCAATTATTTAAAATCAAGACGTCTGTTTACCTATTGAAAGAAATTACCACCGAAATTTTCTTTCCCAGGTACGGTTGCCGACCGTCGGTTAACATTGGGGCAAATAAAAACCCGTGGTATGTAATAGTTGGAAGCTTCGCGCTCCATAAATCAGTTGGGTGGTAGAGACAACAGCCGACTGACGCTTTGGGAATTTATTCGCGACTTGCTGCGTCTTTGTCGCTTTATTTTTGAGACTCTGCATATGGATTTATAGTTTGCGGTGCTCCCACCTGTCGGTATTATTTTACCATTTCTTCTTTTATACTTTAGTTCGAGATCATTTTGGTGTCGTTCCATTTTGTTGCGTTATGAATAACTTTCTTGCGATAGTAATATATTATCCAAATGTATGTTAAAGAAATAGAAACAATACAAAGTAGATATTCCCAAACTAATTTTTTGAATGTTGAGATCTATCTAGTTATATTTAGATATCACAAAAAACTAATTCTTTTGAATGACTCAAAAAAAAAATTTGTAACATTATTTATACATCATATGCGTTACACTCATACTAAACTTCTAAACGCTTGACCTGTATGGTGGGTTTCCTTATCTTTTTGAGAGAAGGTTAAAATATAGTGGGGACATAAACTCGTCTTTTTATGTAAAATTATTATAAATGAAATTGTTATTGCATAGTCGGCCCACTTTGTTCCCTTGATATTAACATTAAACTACACATTATACTATTGAAGTGTGTTTACCTCTATCTGTTGCAATAACTGGGAATTCAAAATCGCTGTTGACTTCATGATCCAGGGGTGCAGCAACGCAAAGCTCCCCAGTGTCAGATTTGATGGAGAACTGGGCTCTTGCAAGGACCGTCTGTTCAGGCAAGGTGTAGTTGACGATGGCATTCACACCGCAGTCCGGATCGATTGCCGACATCTGTAAAAAAATTATAAAAATGTCATCACTAAATTTTTACTACTACTGATACACATATATTAAATACATAATAAATTTTAACATTAAACCAAAAATTCCAAAACCTTGAGGTGATATGAAAGTATCCAAACTTTACATTGCTTTCGGTACGGCTTTTATATGATGACAGGCTTTGTTTAATAAAAAACGCTAAATAGAACCCCACACACTTGACTATTAGATTGACCACTAGAATTTTCTAGCAATAGGTTTATAAAGCTCTGAATCTGAGTCGATTGTGGAAATTCTGTTATATAAGAGCGCCAATGCAAGTATAACATTAAAACATTAAATTAAACGCACGTCTAACAGAACTGGAAATTCTCTTAGAGACACTAGATATCAACTCCCTCTCTATAAACTTTCTATAAACTGTTCAGCGACAAAGATTAGAATCATGAATAATTAGAAACGCTTAACTCAAAAGGTACCAATCAAGTGTCTGTGGGGTCCTTATTATTATGACGGTAAAATTTATTAGATTTTATTGAACTTTGGAATTCTGCTTCTTCATAGTTCCTGATCGAATGCTTAACGGTAGCCTTGTGGTATTGTTGGATGTTTTCAAGTCACTTAAGGTTATTTGCCATAGTCAGGTAGTAATTTGTCCGTTGAATGTATAATGACATCCAATTCTGAACCTTAATTTCAGGAACATTAGATCAGATGTAGTTTATTCTGAGAATATTAAATGATTATAAGCTATATTAGAAAATCTTGTACAGAACCAACAAACATATGATCAAAATAGATAAAATGATGAAGAAACTTATGTCAATGACTAATTATTAAGTTTTCTATCCAATTTACAAATTGGAATCGAACATTTTTGATAGATGGTTTTGATATTACATTTAGAAGAACTGACAAAAGACACAGTCTGTCTGATGGATCTGTACTTAAAGGGCATCTAACAAACAGAGAGACAAAAAAGTCCTATATTTCAAGATAGCAAGGAAATGAAAATTTCGAAATTGTATGGTGGATAAAAAATAATTATTATTACGATATTTGATAGATATTTTATGTGAGGTGAAACTAAAGCAATTAGAATCGAAGAATGACCTTTCTACCTTTTTCTATATGAATTCGAATTACGTTTAAATTATTTTGAAGAGAAAAAAGTACAAAATTTTTTAAAGTATTACCTAATTTACTAAAACAGGATTTGTTATATGTTAGTGATCATCGAAATACCCTTCACAAAAATCGTCTAAATATAACATTGGAAAAGTTACTGTAATTTCTCTCGAAGTATCTTTCATCGTATTGAAAAAAGTAAACGACAGTTAGACCGTAGGTGTTAAGTGGTTGGAAAAAACGAACATTAACACAACACTCTCGATAATTAGCAAGAAATCATCTTTTTCTCTTTATCAGGTGAATACTGCGTACGGAGTCCACGTTGTATTTTCTACGAACACCAGTGCGAACGATAACCGGCTTTAAAGTTATACTATAATGATTAAAATTGTACGCTCGTTATTGATAATTGTGGTAACCGAAGCTGAGGTCTGTACACGACAACGCCAACTGATTAATTGCTCCGGCGTCCAGTGCGAAGATAAATTGTCGCCCGGCGAATGCAATAGGCTTTCGTGCGAAATTCCACCGTGTATTAGTGTGTATAGAAATTAAAATTCCACTAGTATTCGTACAGGTAACCTTAGTATTAGCCGTTTACACGTAAATTCCGCTGTTGTCTTCATTCGTCTATACATATTGCTGTCGTATCATATGCAGTGACCATTATCATTGTTTTCTCGTTAATGTCAACGCTTGAATTTAATAAATATTACTTCATTGCTTTAGTGTATGATGAAAAATTCATTTATTTCAATCTACGTCTTCTCATTCTCATTATTTTGTAATAGAGCATTTTCTATTCAAGCTATTACTTTTCATTTAGGACAATTAACATATTTTTTAACATTTACTTCGTTTGGTTTATTGACGTAAAGTTTTTTTTAAAATATAATTGTACTTTGTAATAAATTCAAGTGTTGATTTTTTTAATTTTAATTTTTATTTATGTGATGCATTTTATACAATTAAACGTTAAAGTAATGGTACATTAAACTAAACGAAACAATTAGTGCAGTGTTATCTACCATCTTTAAATGAGCGTTCACCTGCTAAGTGGGAATATTCATATGTTTAATGAATTATTTCAAAGACATTAAAAACTTTTCCGAAATATATACGTGTAATTAAATTGTTATCTACCACCTCCATTTCGAATAGGTTATTATGTTTGTGAAAGTTTGAATGTCTGCGGTCACACGGTATTTACAGAATTTAGGAAATAATAAAAGGCGTCCTTCAAATATAAATGATTTGGCTTCGAACTAAATTTTTAATGACGCAAATCGATGAACAATAGAAAACGTTGGAGCATGAAACACAACTGTGTTTCCGAGAATTGACTTTGTTCCGACAATACTGTATTTATGCCGCCGTTACTTTATATGCTAACAATCAAAATTCGCTGGATAATGAATCTTTGTATTAAATATTATTATTTATAATCTATGGAAAAAGATTAGTTACCAAAAACCCAATAATATCTACTAGAATTTAAAGTATATTAGAGGTATCTGATAATTGATCACCATCCAAAATTCAATGAGATTCAAACATAAAATTTGTAAAATACAGCAAATTTACAAATGCAAAATTCCTTCACAATGTATGTATATGTACTCTGTGAACACAATGTATGTATATGTACTCTGTGAACACAATGTAATGTTTGTGTGCCTATTTTATATCCAACGTAATGCATTGGCTGTACAATCAGCGTACAAATTGACAGTTAACCGAACAACAAGAACGAAACGAGTACATCCGATGAAACAAAATGTAGTTTGTTCTGTTTTTTTTTTTATATTCATTTCGAAACGCCCGTGCGGTTTGCATATAATAATACGGAGTGGAACAATAAATCCTCTTCACATGAAAGAAATGCGAGTAACAAACGCGAAATACTATCAACAGTTTCAAAATATGACGGTAGAGATAATGCCGGAGGCGGGCGTCGATTGATACTAATGTACTTAAGTTGTTTATATTTAAATTTGCGGGCGAGTTGACACGGACGGTATCGGCTACTTCAGTGAAGAGATAACGGCGACCACAATAAGATTTATTGCATACTTTCCTCAGCACACCGAGTATTTAAGTCCTGCTTACGAATGTGTTAGTCTGACTGTTTCGCGCGTCTCAATTAGGCGACTTTAATGGGACCCGCAATAATCTTTTTGCTTTTGCGTTGTTAAGAAAGATTAAAATCGGTGATGACTCTTTGCATTAGTTCCCATTATTCTTTTAGTCTTTTATTTAAGCGATCGTAATTAAAAATCGTTAATATCGATGCTATACACGTGAAAGTCTACATTCGTGTGATCTTTGTTGTCATACTCTTTCTTCTTATCGTGCTTCTGCATGTTTAAAGTTTATCTGTTAAATCAAAAAATAATCAGACCTCTTACAGGAGAAATAGATCTTGGGATCTTGTGATTGACCTATTACTTTCAACGAATAAAACATATTTACAATTAGTAATCCATTTTATGGTATATAAGCATGATGACAAGAGCTCCTAATCAATCTATGGTTATTTTAGCTTTAGCTTTGGCACCTGACCTTATAATAAATTTTCATTTAAATTAAAGGTATTAAACATTTTTGAGTTTAATGTTTTTATGTTTTCTTATAGTAAACAAACTGAAAATAAATAAATAACAAATGTCAGACAGTGTCCTGCGAGGCGGAATATAAGAAATTTAAATTCAATAAACGCATTTATACCTACCTCATCTAAATAAAGCAGATGCCTTGTTTACCCGGTACAAAATGATTTGTGAACAAAAATAATAAGGAATCCCACTCAGTTCGGCCGTCGCTAAAGGACATTGTAATTCAAGCTGATTGGCACACAATAATGGAATCAAACATAAGCCATTTAAAAATTGCCCGCGTTAAAGGGAAAAAGGTACGGGAAGGCGACAGTAGTTAAGCGAGCAAAAAAAACTTGCTCGAGGACAATACCAGCGCTGGGCAGTCGGGGGATTTGTAGAGCCATTAGTTTAGCGATCACAAACCGCTGATACACAACTCTAAACCTTACTGCTCCAATTTACTGTTCAATATCTATGAAAAGAATAACTTTTTGAGGAAATTAAAATTGATCTAAATTACAACCTGCATATCTATTCAGTTGTAACAATCTTAACAAATTTCGTAATATAAAATCAGATTACCAAAAAATAGTTCACTGTAGATTACAAATATCTATAACATTAAATTTTGATTAATTATAATCTATAGTGATTACTAAAAGAGAAAATGGGGGAAATAACATTATACTTTGACGCATTTAAATGAAACAAGTTCAAAAATAAACGACAAAGCGGAAAGAAAAAAGAATGAACCGTTACAGATAATGTTTAAGTGGTGTTGTTTAAACAATCAATTAAAAACAGCGACCCGTGTCTTTAAACTTCTTAAGCAATTAGCAGATATTTTATACGAATACTTACTTTAATAAAGCGACAAGAAGTTTGGGGTCGCGGGATCATGCGGCCAATTTATTATTATTTCTTATATGTAATGTTATAACAGTTTTATTTACATACCGTTCAAATACGTTAATATACTATTATTATTGATACAATTATTCTATAAAATGTACTATGTAAAATCTTTTGATATTTTTGCGTTTGTCAAAAGCAAAATTGATTTACCTTTTTAACGGCGAATGCCAGACCCAATGGCAAATTCCGAAAATTAATATAAACGTTTTAACGTAGCTATTTCTATAATAACAACGTTTCATTTATATTAATGTTAACTAGCAAACGTTTTTAAACCAGTCGGTATGAGTGCTGGGAATAAAGACGTACGTCGTGGTGCAGAGCACGGCGACTAATTTAAAAGACCGCCATTACCAGTCCTAAAGTGCAATAAAAACTTGAAGCGACAAACTCGAGCCTGCCGCAGGAGTCTCTAGGACTTCGTTAGTGAAGCTAGGCATGCGTATCAAGTTTTTTTGTGATCACTCTATATATGATCTCCTTGTTAAACACTTGCTTCAATTTAAATGGATATCTCATTGCAAATAATGGTTAAGTTATGCTGGGTTCCATTAAGACCAAATATTATTTTGTTATCATTTATACATTCTATAGCAGTTAAAACAGTTTATTATCGAGTTATGTGATCTGTTTCTTATGCCAAATCCCTATAGATAAATTAAACTTAATTCATTAGGTGTGAGGAGTTATAATAACTTGTAACCTTTACTTTAAGGTTTCTCCAAGAAAATACTTTTCTTCTCTGTATTTTGTTTACTTTATTGTCATATCTGTAAAGCTTTAATCTTTGTGACAAAAACATAGCACAAAGATTCCTTTGAGCAACCCAAGAACAAAAATCTTCGTACCCACAATTGAAATACCTTAATTCAATAAAGATATTAAGATTATTTTCTTTAATTATTTAAATTCTAATTATATGTTACTTAAGTTAAGAGTATTGGTGCATCCTGAAGTCCTTTATTTACCGATTCATAAGAGAAATGCTCCAAGTTATTCCTGGCTAAACAACGTACCTGGTATAGTGGTTTCTTAATTGTCCCTACAATGCAGCCTCCGCCGCTGACCTTACAGAGCTTCCCTTTCATTTTGTTCATTAAATACTTCATTGTACCGAACGATTTATTCCTTTTACTTTTAAACTTTAAAACGAAACGGACATTTTTCATCTTACGTTTTAAATGTAGTCCTTTATTTGCATAGGAATCTCATTGTTGCCGGACTTGTGGCAATGCGCATTTAATGTCAGGACGCATAATTTTTTTGTTCATTAATGAGAAGAATGTTAACAAGAACGTCACTAAAATTCTCATTGAGCTCTTTCCATACATTGACATAGTTTCATCACGAGTTAGTAAAAAATCAACTTTGTGTTATCTAAAAAAAACATTTAACAGTCTTCGAAAGCAGTTTCTTATTCGTTGCATAGGAATGCTTAAATATCCAAAATAATCTAGAATGTACTTTTTAATTCTGTTTGATGAAAATCAATTGAACAGTTTTTTTATCTATAATGAGCTCACACTTGACCTGAATTTCACATGGTGTTGAATGATAATGAAGCTGTGGTTGATGAAGAATGATCACCGGCAGATAAAATTGAAATTTGTTTAATTCACTTCTGGATAGGCCGCCCCAATAGTAGCAGGATTTGTGCCTATTCCCGTCACGCATGCTCAATGTGTGCTCAAAATTGTGGGAATCCAGAGCCTCGTTGGTTGATTAGCAGGGTCCACCATGAGGAGGTAGGTGGCTTGGGTCCCGTGATTTATTGTGTGGGACCCCTTACACTGCAATATATTTATTATATACAGTTATTACAGATTTGAATTCTTTGATTTTACTACAGGAAAACTTTGGAGGTCCCGGTGAGTATTAATTAAAGTAATCTAAAGGACTTTTGTTGTGTTGTTGTATATCGCGGCGAATCATGGAACTGTAGTGTGTAATGCTACAGACAGATGTCAGCACTATACTCTCTGAGAGGTTTGGCGTAGTGATCTCGATTTAGCGGAAACGACATCCGACACTGTGCGGTGTGCTCACCCTGCGGTCAGGTACCGTCGGGGTTATAATGTATGCGCGAGCTTCTATAATAATGAAAGGAGATCCGTATCTTAAAAACTCCAAGGATGTGGATGAACATGAGGACAGTTTGATTATTAACGCACCTTATATAATGTTCCGACTTTGTTATTTTTTTATTATTAAAATTACTTTAAATAACACCAAAGATTGAAAAAACATGATTCTCCTAATACTACTCTCTCTTATTTAAGAGTAGTATATTTATAGTATTTAATATTTTTGTTTTACAGACGGTTCTACTTTATGATATTTTGTATCAATATAGGCTTATGTTAATGTTAGTTATAATGCTATGAATAATGTGGATCCGAATTGGTCTGAACATCAAAAAGAACTGACATACAAGCACAATGATTTTATAACACCCTTTTAAAGTGTAAGCTTCAGAATAATAAAACATTTCATTATAAAGAATCCGACTAATTAACTAGCAACCATTATACGACATATGGAAATAAGCTTTAACTGAATAGAGATAAGGTTAAAATTTGACTGTCTGAGTGCTCTTGAACGATTTGTGGGCTGTCGGTTCATATGTATGGAGATCGAATTACTTTAAACTTGAGGCGTTGACGTGTCAAGGGGAATCGAACTGACGTGAACCCGCGATAGTTCTCACTTGCTCGCTTCAGGATATCAAGGCGTATCAAATATCAATATCTATTCTTACACAATCTTGTTTAATCCCTACTATTTTTAGCAATATATTAGTAGTAGGTTTCCTAACGTACGCCGAAACGTGTTTCTTAAAACGATTTGTGTTAACAGTTTTGTTGTAAGGCCACAAGATGGCACTGGACATTTTGAACATTCTTGCTATATATGTTCACATGTAATGAACATACTAGTATAGTACGTACTGTCTATGGGCTTAAGCAAGAAATTTAATATATTTTTTAATAACAAACATAGCCAAACATTTTCTTTTAAACTCAAGGACTTATTAGATACAATAGCTAATAATAGCATCAAAAATACACGAGTTGTTGTTATAGCAGTACATTTGCAAAAAAAGTAGCTCTCCTAGTGAGTACGGATAAAACCCAACCACCAAATTCCACAAGCTGCGGTCTTGGAATTGAACCAGGGAAGCTGCTCCGCAACGGACAAAGTTAAATATTTTTTCGAGAAATAAAAGACGGAACATGGCAGTGGCTCCAGGGCGTAAGCAGAGGTTCCAAAGTAATGAAATTCAATGTGAACCACACACTCCACTGCTAATTGATGCATGCCGCTCATTATTATCTAAAATTACACCCGCGGCTCAAATCATAAGCATTTCGCTACAAGCTTAAGCGTTTTCTTCATTTATGTACTTCTTATATACATACAATAATTTTGGAGATATTAGAGTAGTATGTTAGACTGACAAAAGTTTTTTACCTCGCACCTTCAACTGTGTCAATTGTTTATTGCTTCTGTGAAGTATTGCCTAAACTTTGGTAACACAGAAGTCTCTGGCTCGATTCTGTTAATCTCTCATTGTAAATTTGCTTTAATAACAGCATTACTTTATTTAATCTCTTAATTTAAGAGATTCATAGTATATAGAGATGCTTCACCATCCAAAGCGTCATTGCTTCTTAACAATATGTCAAGTTGAGGTCAAGTTATATTTTACAACTTGTCTACTGACACCAATGAGATGTAATTGAAATTGTTCACAATTACACTAATTATATCTGCTAGATAATCTCTCTTTAAGTTATTTGCTCAGTACTGAGGTTCATAACTCCTTAGTAATAACCAACTTCCAATGATGTTACGTCAGCTCTTTTATTTCGCCGCCTTATCTATACACAGCTCTATAAACCTAAACCAAAACTACCTTTCAATTGATAATAATTACCACCAGTACTACAGATCAACGTTTATGATGGTCTTCAATCATAAATAGTGAGAAATACTCATTAGCACTAATTCATAAGTTTACTGCGTATATTAATAGCCGCTTGCGCTTACATAGTGGGCCAAGCTTGTATGTTTCGTATAACAGCCGGTTGTGTGAGAGTACGTCGTACAATCGCCGAGATTATGAATGTGTGAGAGTTAGGCGACTATTAAATTGAAATTTAGTATGACCTTTGAGCTGACCGCCTCAGCATAGGGATTCATAAAGATTTTAGAGAGAAAATTGGATGTTGCGTTTGTAAGTGGTGCTTTGGCCGGACCACGCTGGCTAATATGAGTTCGATAACTCCTGTAAGTAATTTTAAGTGTTGTATTACCACATACGTTCTATATTACTTGTTGGTTTATACTTCAGATAATAAGCGGGCGGACGATTTGGGCCGTGGCCAAATTGAAACCTTAATGAAGGCTAATGTTACATAGAGAGTATATTAGCTTTCTAATTTCAAAAATATCAACACATTTCTATTAAAAGAAAGTTGTGTTTAGTCGAAAATGTCATGGAAATTATTAGGAACCTCTCTTACCTTTAAAAATCCGCTACCAACAGCTTTGCTCTTATAACGCTACTCATTACGGTGTGAAGATAGCTTAGTTAAAGAAAAAAATGTTACTTAAATGTCATGTATGTTAAAAAGATCAACTTTTGAACCAGTTTATTATAATCATAGATCCCGTTAAGGTAATCTCTATACTTAATTATTACGAAAATCACTGAAATACAATTCGATCAAGTTTTAGTAATGAAGTATGATTTATCATGCCTTTCAGGTAGTCTCATTTATCGATTTATTAACACGATCGCTTTTATTGATACTTCTATGAAATTCCAATAATAAACGTAACATACTATAAATTTAACAGCTTCTGTAAATAATATACAAGGTGAAGAAAAATAAACAAATAGTAGATGTAAATAAGCACAATAAACAATGTGTATGAAATTATAATATACAATATAGAATAGGTAATAAATCAATCTCCAAATACATATAAAAATAATAGCTGTGAGGTTATCAAAGGTATTGGAACAGGGTAAGGAATTAAGGTGAAAAGAAATGATAGTAAGTAACAAGAAACGTTAGGTAAAAAACTATATTCACAGATTATAAAATAAATTAATAGGTTAAAGAACAGGAAAGAGCAATGACAGCCAAAAGTTATTGATGGGTGAGGTTAAATAACTATTGCAACTACGGAAACTGAACCAAGTTATTAAAATAATTTGATGAGGCCTAAAATCTCAAATACTATTACCCCTGTAATTTTATTAACTACAGTAAACTTAGAAAAGGAGTACAGTAATACTTGTAAAATAGGGGATGAGTACTGTTAGCCCTGTGGATTACTTTGGTGGTAATAATTTCAACGTAATCCTGGCAATAGATACTTACCACCAGTAACGTAGAATATTTCAATCTTGAAGACAGTAAGTGTATAGTATTTATTGTTTTTTCCTTATAAGGAAGATAACAAGCTCCAAGTCAATGGAGAATTATATGAGCGTTATTTACTACTTATATAATGCGCGATTTTTGGTTAAGGATCTCAATAATTTATTGAAATTATTGATTGGTTCTTTATCATCATTACCGAATTCTGCCTCCGTGCTTCAGGAATATTTTAAAACAGCGACAATTCTGTTCGATATTGAATCATACAGCAAATATATAACTTATAAGTTAGTTCATTGCACCGCTTTAATTATAACTTGAAATGCTTAAATAGATTATAAAAAGAAACCCGGCGACATTATAATCAGCTGTCAACTGTGATATATCTTTTATCTGTCTTTTAATTGACATAAATATTAATGCCGGTTATTAGTTATATATAAAATAAGCTCCGATTCTCAAATAGTGCATGAATTTGAATTTTAGTTTACTATCGTCGAGTAATACGTGGACATGAGAAAGCGCCGAGGCGGTATCTAAAGCGCTTCCGGTGAAGATCTACCAGCACTACTCCGAGCAATACTTGAAAATTAAGTTATCATTGAGATATATTCAAATTGATTTAAAATATTCACAAAACTAAAAAGGTAAGTGATAGAAACTGTTAATTTTGAAAATTGGATCACTTTGATCTAATGTTACTGTATGATAGTTCACTGTAGTTTTTTGTTTATTTATTACTTGAATCAAGTAGATGTATTCCTACTATTGCATATTATTTAACTTTCTATTCATGGAATATTATAAAAATAAAATTATTTTTCTGGAATTAAACACTATTAGGTAAAGATTTATTTTATTACTTGGGAAATCCTCTGTTCATATTTCTGGACGTGGTTAGACTGCCGCAGGCTGTATATGTATAAAACATCCTTCAAACCGGAACACAGTAAAGTTTGAATATTACTATTTGCCTGTAGAAATAGGAGCTGCGGTGATACCTACCCGTAAATAATAAAATTGAGGACGCCTAGAAGTGCTACATTTCTATCCAATTTAATATAGTTAGGTCTGTAAATAAGTCAGTTGAATCCTTTAGTAGATTTCACAATAAAAGAGCGATATGTGCCAATCAGATATCGACAGTAAGAAGTCAATCTACTGCTGACTGCGATGCCCAGTCTGATGCGAAGTCTACAAATATATTCCTAGACTTTTATTTTCAACGGCCCCGGCATATGTTAATAGGAACCGGTGGACAGATGCCTGTTTTGTGTAGACTCCGACAAGGCGTTAGATCTGAATTATTCCTGCACTAGTCTAGATAGTTTTTTTTGAAACAAATTATAATTTTACTGATCTATAGTAAAGTGACGAAATAATTTTCAATGATGTATTATTTAACTGGTTTCTATCTTAACTGTGAACGGGGGATTAAATGTTATAAGAGAGGTCGGGTTTCTGTAATGTTTAGTGACACCCACGCATCTGTCGCTGTATTCAGATGACAGATTCAAATTAAAAAAAAATTAACCGAAAAACGTTAAAGAGATATAATTTTTTGTGTCAGCTATATTGACATATTGGATTATATGATAAAACTAGTTCAGCTGAACGTTTACCTGGCAGTCAAATACCTTACCACATCGAGAAAACAAAGGTAAGATGAAACAGTAAAATAGTTACTGTGATGAAACAACAACTAATATTTGAAAGCCACAATGATGATGACGATGATACTATATACATTTTTTTTATATTTGAATATACTCTTTTATTCCTCGGACTATAGTCGGAGACCTTGTTTGCTTTTAAAATACTTATTTGATTTTATAATTTTTATCTACTACTCGCAAAAGCCGATAAATGTACATTGTTACTTGCTAATTATTTTAATTTATTTTAACAGTATCCTGTGTAATCTTTTCCATACTTTTTAAAAGTACTTCTTTATTATGTGACAGTATTATTTCGCTTAGATTTTCTTTACTTATCTTCTTGTCCATTCTCATCTCTATATCTATCCTATCCCTTGAATAC
>DWLS01005158.1:0-13021 GCA_018246255.1 Pachliopta kotzebuea | reverse complement strand
AGGTTAATGCTTGACCACGATCCCACCTGGTGGTAAGTGAAGATGTGGTCGATGATGGTAAGGCGCATTAACCTAGCATAAAAAAGTATCGCATCTAGATTCTTTTATAACAATATTAGTCTGACCAGCTAGTCAAGTTAATATCTAAAGATAGTATTATTGTTTCTGATTATTAATTTCATAGAAATGTAAGTTCAATATGATGAATTTGAATATAAATCCTTAAAAAAATATTTCATGTGATTTTATATTATTAACAACTTCTCTTCTTGTATTGCCACATACAAAAAAAAAATTATAAATTAGATCATTAGTAGATATTCAGATTTGTTTTTCTTTAGAATATTAATGTGTCAATATAATTATACTTTTCATAACAAACTTTATATAAAGCTCGAAGTACGTAAAAATGAATAAATATAAGTAATAAAAAGGTATGAGAATATGTATAGAAATATTATTATGAACAAATATATAATTTTGTACAAACTTTTTCCTCCCCTGTGTTTTTATGTATATTGTGAGTAAGCTTTTCAATTTCAAGCACAATTCACTTGTAAATTGAATACAGGTTTGCTGAACCAAAATGCCGCTGCAAATTTTCTAGAATAAAAATGGATAACAGTATATTAATCTTTTAGAAAGAAATTATACTTATTATTAAACATTTACTTTATTTTTTTATGATAAAGTATAATCAGATTGTTTTGAAGCTTAAAGCTAATACTTATAATTATAATACTCAATTTTTATTACTTATGTAATTTTGTTTATATTACAAACTATCTGTTTATGAATACGTTAATTTTATTAAATAGTAACTATTAACTATAAAATTTAACTAAGGGGTGATAACAGATAATAAGTGTGGATAAAATATACTGTTGATATGTGTATCTATATCTTGTAGAGGCATAGGTTTGATCCCCATTGAGCTTGAGATTTTAATTGAAACCAACTTTGTATAGAAGCTTACACCATAAGCTATTTGTATATTTTTTTTCACATTCATCATTCACCTAATGGAAAATAATACATTTGCCCAAAGTAACGTGGTACTAGTTAAAATGGTATACATAACACCTTTTTGCACTCGTCGCCTAGAGCCGCAAAGTGTTAAAGCATTACTCCAGTAATTTCACTAGATTAAAGCAGCATTCAAACTTGAACACAGTAATGTTTCCACCGTACTATTGGTTGGCTGCAAAAGGAGCTGCGATGGTGCTAACCTAGACCGTCTCATGCAACACAGACCTACCATCAGTAAATAGTATCCTTATATATATTTAAGTGATCTGTAACGCTTACGTAGTAATTAGTTCTATATAGCATTTTAGGCAAATTACAGTTTTTTTCTCACTACTTTGTACAACGGAGGTGCCTGGTCCTTGAAGTCTTATTTTGCGGAGTTTGATAGAATTTTTAGGCCTAGCCAGCTACTCTTTCAACGTATGAGAGTCGGGGTATTTTATACACATACACCTAAGATCTTGTGAAATTATAATCAAGTATTACTTATTGTAGGTTAAAAAAAACTTTTTGAATTGGCAGTTTTACAACAGACCGGATTAGCTGGCAAGATAAGCTGACCAATAAGTTTACTCGTAATCCCGCCGCATCCTGTGCGAGCCTTTCTATGTCGCTTGATAAATGCCTTCCGCTGAAGATTTACTGAATAGCCAAAAGTCGACGTTAATCTCACTCATCTACAAATTTCTGAAAATCTAAATTTTGTCCTTACAAAATAATGATCGTTTTGATTGAAGCTTTTCTCTTTCTTTATCATTATGTTTATTTACGTATTTAAATAAGGAGTTGAATAAGTTGTTGTTACATAACTTAGAATTAAATTATAAATTAGTTACTTGTAAAGCATAAATTGGTCCTGCTACCAAGGTACAAAATATTAAGGAAATTACAACATACGTAAAAAAAAAGTGTAGTAAAAATAATATAAATCGTAATAAAATCAATTTTAGTACATAATAAGTTAGTATGAGAGAACAATAATAATAAAAAGTACTAATGTAACGGAAAACATACAACTACTTTTTTCTCTTAACAATATCAAAACAGCGCTTTTAAATAGTCGGTAAATATAACCAACGTTTCACAAATTTATATTTACTAAAGATACTTTTAAAGCTTTTGTAAGATAATAAAACATTAACTTAGTACAACAACTCTGCTTTTATGTTTAAATGAAAATATTGCTATGTTTTTAAATAAAATAAGAAATTTATTAACATAATCAATTAATATTTTGTACAAATTTAAATTTTAATGTCTTATATTATCTATTGATATTTGTTTGTCCGTACGGAAGTTGAGAAGTAATAAAGTACTACAGAAAAGTGAATATTTATGATAGAATATATGATGATTAGAAATATAAAGAAATTTGTCGTCTGTTCAAAGTAAGATTTCATTATCCAAATATAATTATTCTCTTTTACAGTGTTAATTACTTGGCGCTTTCGCGGTATGTGCTCCTTCAAACTTAGAAACAACTTTCAACTCTCCAACAAATTAGCTCCGAAGACCTAATGAGTTTGTTTTCCCAAAGCTTTTATTAGTAAATATAATGTTAATTATGTTGGAAGTTAATTACGTTGGGAGTTCAAATACATTATTTACTATTTTAAACTGTTTATTATAGTTTCATTATATAAGAGATTTTAATTAATCGTACAGGAAATTTCAGCTATGGAGTTGACCGAAGTGTTATTACTCAACATATAATATACGAATTATAAATTAGACTGCAATAATACAAAGCTAATAATTCAATTTATGACATTGATACAAACATTTATTATTTTAAAATACAGAAAAGATTGCGGCAGTACTAATTATCTTTTTATTAATTTAGATTCATACAATAACATTTTATTGGTATATCTAGAATACACTACACACTACATCAAAAACCCGTTAAGATATATACAAAGACTCGTTAAAATAATACAGTTGGTATGCTACTACTTGACGTCAAAAACAGACGCTGAAACGGTACTTTATTGATAGTATTTAGATTATTTTATTAAATAATGTTTAGGCTATACAATAATGGTGATAAGAAGATATAAGTTGTCACCAGATAGCAGTGATCGTTATCAACAATTACTATTCCTCAAATCTCTGGCTTATTTGACTGTTGGTTTGTAAAAGTGTTTTCCTCATATTCAAAGTTTATTATAAACACCGTGTAAATGTTTCAATGAAAATATTTAGTGTAAATATGAGTTTATTTTTCACTTTTCCCGTTTAATAGAGTTTTAAAAGCTGGCCGAGCGCGACCGTGTATGCAATTTAGGTGACCTACTAAGCCTGACACCATGCCACCGTTTAAAAAAAGAGGAATAAACAAGTTTAAAAAAATTCCTCCGTGAATAGAATAATAAAAAAGTTTTTATTTTAATGAAAACGTTATAATACACAAAACATAAAAAAATCATGTTGCTTTGTTTATTAGTCATTAGTATTATGTTGCAGCGATAGTCCGTTTTATATATGTAGTAAAACTACTCGATGATCTGGTTTGATTTCTACCGAGCTTTTGCCTTCTGATGACGTAGAACATAGAAATAAAACTGACACATACCAAAAACTGTTTTCGTGAACATATGATATCCACCAAATCACACTTGGCAAGAGAAGGTCTGAAATTTCAATTGTGGGAACTTTATGTGGATTGTATATTTAAAGCATTATAAACAAGTGTTGAATCCATCAACTCGTATTGGGCCAGCGTGGTAGTAGAGGGTCCAAACCCACCATTATTGAGGGAGACCAATATCTAGCAGTGTATGTCTATCGGATGATGAAATAAGCATTACTAACTAATTTTGCCAAGAGTTTTATGTATGTTTCTTTCAGAAATTCTTAGATTAAAATTACATTAAAGAATCTACATATTATTAAAACCATAACTACGTACTAAATCTCGGTAAATAAAAAAACGTGGTCCGAATCTTATAAAAATTCAATGTTCATTCTCTCTGTTCGGTGTTTGTAATGTTCTACGTAATTATTTTGTTGTTCGCATTCTCTTTTTAATACAGACTTTCTTATAAAATTATATCGTTTACAGGTCATTACGTTGCTCTTTGATTTAACATTATTCTTATATAATGATTTAGGTAAAAAACATCAGATCTTTTACTGGGAAAAACAAGATAATAGAACAGGATAAAATATTTGACGTTACCAATATTTTTTATTTAATTTTTCTGTAAAGGATTTGAGGAAAATAAATGGAAGAAAACTTTATACAGTAGTATTAATACAGAAGTACCATATTTACCGGGGCAAACGAATAAAAGAATATATTTATAGAAATCTTGAATGCACCTCTATAAATGTACATGTAATACCTCTGTAAATGATGTAAATACTTGTTTCAGGATGGTGAGCACTGATGGTGCTGTGTAAACAGTATCTATTGTTCCTTATTAAAATCGAGAACTTCTGTCGAATGATAAAAAAAAACACCTAAACTTTTTCTTATATTTTTGTTTATTAAGTTATCAATGACGTCTTTGATTTGATGGCAATCTTAATTTTTGCCCTCACAAAAGCAAGACGTGCTTAAGAGTTCTTGTAATTTAGGTCGCCTACTTAGTATGTTAATAATAAAAACTAAATTTTATTTTTCGTTTTTGGTACAGATAACGCAGATAGACAAGAATATAAATTACTGAATGCAAAGAAACATTTTCAGTTTTTTTTTTTATTTAATTCATGGGGGTCTATAATTAATTGATCCAGAAGTATATGTTTCCCTTTTTTCAGAAGGTACTATTGTAATAGGAATAAACAGTGATTTGTTAAAGCTTTAAAATACTAAGTAAGAACGTACGTAGTATATAAAAAAAGTAAATATAATTATTTTTTACACTACATTGTTAAGATTATGGCATATCATTTATCATTACGAATGATTTTATTCACCAGGTCGCTATTAATGTATAATGTAAAATTCATCACGAGCATGGGACGTGAATATTTAAATTCAATGATAATTATTTCCTTGAACTTTTTCACAAAGTTTATAACGATACGCCAAAGAAATGTAACAATTTTAAAATTAAAAGGGATAAGCTCAAACAGTAAAATGCTAATTGGCAGGTTTTTGTTACGGCAAAAACGTGTCTGAGTTTACTTAATAAATTAAAACTCCAACTGCAGACACCAATTTAAAAGCGCACCCCAGAGTCTCAAGTTATGTTGAGAACATGCTAATTAATTTTTAAGTTGCTATTTCCTAGCAAAATCTTAATTTGTTAACTAAAAAATGTGGAACTATTTTATCTCTGATTTTTAAGTGTCACTATTTTTTTAAAGTTCATAAGAAAATGTACGAAATTTCTAAGGACACACAAACGCGATTACGAAGGAAAAAAGCATCAAGTCATTTATGAAGTGAGAGAAAGGGCGGAAAAGTTTTTAAGATTATGACGCGTGTGAAATACAGAGAGGACTTCTATGGGTAGATATAAATTTAGTGTTATTGTTATCAAAGAAATGCCTACTTTTATAAGCTAAAAAAGCCGTCATGAAATAACAGTTAGTCTTTTAACTGATTTTCCTCTTCACTTTTGTAATTTTTTGCCAGTAAAATTATGTGAATTTAAATTTTGGTATTGACTATTCGGATATGAGAAAAATCTTTAGCAAATTTTCTATCATAGGCTATCAATCATTTCCCTTCCACCTGCTCCTCGACCGCTATATTCTGATAGGAATTATATTATATCAATCATTTAAGTGACCGTTCACGTGGGATAGTTCATCAGAAAAGTAATTTTCATGACACACAAAAACTTACAGACGTTATTGTTTTATTTCTGTTTAAAAATTCCTGCTAAATTTCTTCTTGCTAAAGATGTCATTCCTTTTTTTAAAAAAAAAACAAAATTATAAGAAATATTATTTTTTAATGTACAGCTTAAAACACTTTGTGGAAAGTTTGACAAATAAATTAATTTTCATATAAAATAGATATAACATCAAGTGCAACCTTTTTTTATTATTTACGAATTATTGAAATATACAGAGAATGTAAATAGAGAGAAGCGATATGTCTGTCTATAACACTGAGTAGCTAATTACAATGTTCACATAATACCATTTATTGAATCTTATTATACTAGTAATTAAGACAGTTACACCGTCCTTAAAACTAGAGCACCTGTTTGCAAACCGGCGGCAAAAAAGGGTATAAAAGATCTGCAGTTTTAACTGTTCAGTAATTCAATTTGTAGGCCTTTATTAAATCTTGTAAGCTCACCTGAAGAATTCGAAAAAATAGGAAAAAGTATTATAAAAGGAAACGCCTCAAAAATTACTGAATGTTTAAATAAATATACGTGAAATAACTACTGCAAAATGTAATGAACAGAATTTCTCAAACGTAAACTGGTTATGCCCGGAACTGTCATTTTTAGTAATTAAAATTTAACTGCTGAACATCCGCGTCCAATTTCAGTGCAAATTTAATTGAAACTAATAATGGCTGTGACAATTGTCAAGGAGGTTTGACGAGGTAATTGAAGCCCAATTAACGAAACTTAATTAATTGTTCAATTAAAGCTTAAAAACCAGGCATAACAGTCAGTAAGATGTATTCGTGGAACAAAGTTTTGAACAAATATATTTCATGAAAGTTTCATGAACGTTATAAATATTTATGCTGTAGACACTAATAGATATTAAATAGTGAAGTAGACTCCATTAGCAAGCCGTTAATATGAATAAACAGCTAAAGCAATATTACTGAAGATTATGTGGCTAGAAACTAATTTATATTCAACAAACGCGCTACTGTTAAAAGTTACATAATTTCATATATTCATATCGTTATCCTAAAAACACCTTTTTCTTTTTTCTAGATTATCCGTCAAGAGTATGACGCGAGGGTATTACCAAAGATTATATTAGAGGAGGTACTTCCGTAATGAATAATTTAAAACATCCAATGAAGGCAGAAGGTCTTTGAGTGAAGACCACGTTTCCAAACGTAGCTGTGATATTCCTACTTTGGAGACGGAAGCCGCTGCATATTTCTGAAATATTGCAGGAGGGTTTTACAGGAAATAATAAAAAGAAATAAAAATGTGTAAACAACGAAAGTAACGAAATAAATAACAAAAGAAATCATTGGAGCAGGTGGAATCAAGGTAATGCTTGAAATTGATTGAGTAGGATTATGTTCAGTAGTCATCATTATCTCAAACAACGATCGTCCATTCTTAGACGTAAATCTCTTGTAGAGTCTTCCACAAACTACAGTCTTGTGCTGTTTGTTGTTCAGCAGTGGATGATGATAATCCGAAATTATGATGATTAATTTATAACGTTTCCGGTCTATAGTTATGAGAGAATTTATTTTTCAATGTATAAAAAATCATTCTATTATATTCTAATACAAGTATAATAACTAAATACCATTAAGACTTACTAGTAAATTTAAGAGATTGAATACCTTTTTCAGTCTCCCTACATTTCCTTCCTGGAGCATCGTTGTTACAAATTCCACACGGAGCTCTTACCTAAATTAAACTTGCGTTTTACTATACAGAGAATTGAAACCCATTTCATTTAATTTCAGGTGATCAAGATAATATTACCACAAGGAAGCAACTTGATTACACTGCGGCAGACGCAAATTTGTCTCCGCAGGGAGATTTAGGACAATATTTATTAAAATGTGTATATTAATGGTTTATTTTATTAATGGTATATTTATTTACAAAAAATTATAAAATTTAACAAAAAAAATATCAAAATTGTTTAATAACCATTAATTGAATAAAGGCGGAGACAATTTTATCTTAAAAAGTATGTTTGTCAAACATATTTACCAATGATATTTGTCTGGTAAAAAATTAAAGAGCAGTTTATAGATCACAATTTTCGATAATAAATTGTAATTTTAGGAATTTAGTGTTTGCTATAAGAACTAACCTTAACAACGAGATGGTATGATAACGGATTTAAGAAATCATCTTTAACAAATATTAACTTATTTATTATAGTTGTTATTTTATTGAAAACAAAATATTTTACCATTTGTGGACAATAGCCTTATCTGTTGGTGATATTTAGAGAAAATTGCCCATTTAACCAACTAACAAATTAGAGTCATTACATAGCCGCATCAGTTACTGAGCTTTGATGGCAGCGACCATAGACGTTTGAGAGTCGCAATGAATTGAAATTAGGCAATTCAGCGATTTCAAAGCATTTATTTGAAGAGCAATTAAATTGATTATAGTGTTAAAATATGCTGTACCAAAATCAACGGTTCATCAATAGAAGAACATTTAAACTATTTTCACTAAAATCCTTGAATAACTTTCGTTCTTTATTATAAAAGTATCACAAATATCAAATAATCAATATAAATATCATTAGATCTTTTGGTGCTCTACTGTAATGAAAAGGGTAGAAATATCATTTTCAATCCTCTGCTTTAAAATAGGTTCGTTTAGGGTTAACTTCATGAAAGTTACGAGATTATATAGAAGCGTCACCATGACGCCGATAATAGGCTTTGAGAGGAACACGGGTGAATTATAGCCGGCGAAGGTAATCCTTTCATATATCAAAATAGAGGAAAGGATTCTATGCAATTAAGCAGAATTCAACACTGAAGCATTAAATGTTACCTTTAATGACATATTCAAAACGAGATATTTGTAGTTTCAATCTTGAACTGTAGCTACGTATAGCTTTTATCCAGTTATTTTAACTGTAATAATGTATAACTGAATATAAGTGTAAATCGAAACAAGATTTCATCTCTATCAAAAATGTTCAATGTCTCATGTTTTTAATTTTGTAGTTTACTGTTACCGGAGAATATTTGGGTAAGTACTACCGCAGCGGCAATTTTGCCGCTAAACAGAAATGTGCAAATATTACTTTGTTTTGGTTTGAAGGATGCTGTTTGCTGGTGGAATTGCTGGGGTAACGAAACAACAGTCTCATGGCGACGAGCGCAATGTGATGTAGTATATACACCATCTAAACCAGCGCCACGTTGTTATGTACAAGCGTATTACTTACCATTAGGTAAACGCCTTGCTCGTCATGTCGAAGCATCAAAAAAAAAGAAGTTTTTGTTACATATTTTCTTTCTATAATTCTAACGTACTAAATGTATATTTTTTATATATGAAGATTCCAATCTCGGTTGTCCTGGGCCATGAATTACGTGACATTCACGCTTGGGTACCATTATAATGGTAATTTGGATACCCAAAAAACACATAAGTGTGTGCGAATATTTTTTTATTTAAAAAATTTAAAAACAAATCTTCTTTATTTACTAAACACCGTAAAGATTATATTTTTAAATTAATATTTACAAGTTAATAACACCTTAAAAGTTTTCATTTAAGTGAAAGTCAAGTAACTTCAATGTTTAGTAATAAATAATCTTGCTAAAAGTTAACTATGTTTCCGTTTATCGACAATTTAGTTTCAGCAGTATGTACAGCGATGGCTATGCGAGCATGTAATTTCCAGCCTGAAATTGAAAGTTAATCCTTGCCAGGGATGAAAAAGAACCTCACATCGGCTTTAACGAGTTAAGCTATAAATTAAAACGTGATATTATTAAAACCAAATCATGTCACATGCATAAGTTAACCTGTTGGCGCTTAAAATTAAGTTTTTTAGTTACATTGCTCAAAACTAACGCGAATACTTACTAACGAAATCCGAAATTTTGATAAAAATAAACTGGTGTAAATTATTGTATATTGATTTAATCAGTTAAAAAGTTAGGTCTCTCAAGATAAAAATATGTCTTTAAATTTTGAAACATTTACTAAAACTAACATAATTATTTATACATTGTCATCGTGTTTACACAACAACTAGTCTCCAAGAAAATTGCGACAAGAGTTTTTCAAATAAAATCTACGAATGGAAGTCTCGGACATGTCTACATTGGGTTGATTACCTCTCTGTGGCTATCATCAGTCACTTTTTTATACGTCAGTAGTTTTTCTACGAGTGCTTTCGGTCCTCCAGCTACGTACGTACCCAAATACTATTCTAAGTGCGATTGTACCTTTTCTGTACTTGAGATTAAAGATTTGTTTAGTAAACATAAAATGTCTTTCTGGATGCATTCTTGGCCCATATCCGTAAATCGGTAAATTTTGATTGTTCTGTTCTATAACAATTACATAAAATAGTATTTTAAAATGATATATATTGAGAACGTTACTTAAATATTATTTATAATCAATTACCCCAGAAATATTTGCCTTACTGTTTTTGTTAAATTGATTTTATACTAGCTAATTTACAAAATTACCGTCTGTTTTGTTGAATTGGTGTGAAAAAATTAAAAAAATATAATTTACAAAAACAGAGAGACAAGTCGTTGTTATTTTAAATTAATTTGCATTGCACTGCGATAAAAAACAGAATGTATTTCTCTTGGGATTGTATTCTCCTAGTGAGTTTTAAGAGCTGCTCGGAATTAAATCCTTCTTTGAATGAAAACTCTCGCAGCGGTAGGTCGAAAGATTAATACAAATGTGTTAACATTGTGGTATACGCAATCGTAAAAATATTTAAAGACATAAGTCGACAATAAATCAGAAATAAAAACTGTAAAGACATTAACTATTTTTATATATTTACCATTAGACTAGATATTAATTTAAAAATTATTTAATATTAACTTTGGCATGTAATATAACATATAAAGTACAAAATAGATACTTATCTATTAAAGTTAAGCGTAGTAATACGCTATTCATGCAAAAAGAACCAAAAATATATAAAGAAGTCAAAAAAACGATCTTCAATCTATTCAATCTATTAAATTCAAATCATGTATTCATGTAGAGGTTTCTTTTCTCGGGTTTGGTATAATTATTTTCTGCAATATAGAAAACAAAGGCACTAAGGCAAAAAAAGCTTTAGTAAGGGATAAAAAGTTTAAAAATATTGTATGTAGAGAAATAAACATAGATATGAGTTTATCCCGCCGAGCTATGCTAATCTAATGACAAAATGGCTCACATATCACAAACAAAATATGTCATCCTTACCTTATCGCAGCGCTTTGTGTTACGTATCTTGTAGAATTTATCTGGTACAAATTTATACGTCATATAGATGAAAATACAGAGAAACTTCAAAGCAATACATTGTTAGCAACATTTAAATTTAATGTTAAATAAGTTAATGTAATTTCTGTAAAATAACAAATAAGTTAAAAGACTCGCGAAGAAATAATTGTGTGAATTTGTAGCCAGTTAATACATAATCTAACGATGCTACAAATATTTTTTTGCGGCCAATATCAGTTATGGGTATTTGCGACTAAAGTAGAAATAAGCATCAGTTTGCTAGGTGGCAGTACTGCACAGAGCCAGTAGATTAGGTAGTTATTTCTTCGCTGACTAACGATGGGAGCGCTGCTGTCAAGTTTATAAAATACCTGATGTGGATATTAACAATATTATCTTCCATTAATAAAACAGTATAGTTATCGACGATATAACACCGTGGGTTGATGAAAATATTTAAATAAGAGACTAGGAGAATTACGCCTGCATACTTTTTATTTAAAAACGCTTAACTTCGCTTTTCACTTTGGTGTTAAGAGATAATGTTGCTGTCGACAGAATACGTCTTTACGTAGTTTAATTTAGATACCTCCTGAATTACAGCAGTACTATTATGGTGGCAGTTTAACACTATGCAAATAGTAATAAATCAGGTATTGTTGTGGATTTTTTTGTCGACGAGGCGACAGGACAAGTTAGGCGGTTCACCTTATGGTAAGTGATATGCCCAGCCATAACAATGTGGCGCTGGTTAAAGTGGTATACACTGCACCACATTGCGTCTCACCTCATTTTCTT
Organism: Pachliopta kotzebuea; assembly: GCA_018246255.1. Classification (NCBI taxonomy): domain Eukaryota; kingdom Metazoa; phylum Arthropoda; class Insecta; order Lepidoptera; family Papilionidae; genus Pachliopta; species Pachliopta kotzebuea. The sequence goes on along the minus strand of DWLS01005158.1, from coordinate 1,124 downwards.
GAGACATATTAAGTCTAGTTACCCCACTAATTTTACTAGATCACAGCGCCCTTTAAACGGGAAAATAGTAATGTTTTCACAGTACTGTTTGTCATCTGTAATACGAGGTGTGATGGTACTTATTTAGACGGTCTCCGGCAACAGAAACCTACCACTAGTAAAAAAAGGTCCTAAAAGCCTGCCATCAACAAATTTTCACAACATGTAGTATGAGACATTGAAAATAGTTTAATATGCGCCAATATCTCAGTGAAGCAGGATATTTGACTACTCTCGCTTCATCTTTATTATGCGATAGTACATTCATAGTCTTGGATGACGTATTTAAAGCTGCACCTACCTGATATAAAATTTGCATAAGTCAGACATGCAAAAAAAATTATTTAAAATAGAAAACCAAAACGAATAGCTGCATAAAATGCAGCAGGCTAGTTAGAGATACCTTTTACTAAATTTCCTATTACTGGAGTCTATGATTTTAACTAATACTAATAATCTTTTCTTTTCTCTTCTTTTTTCTCTAGTAACTCTTGGTTTTTAAAAAACAAGTTTTATTTGAATTTCATAAAAAGAAAATGTTTAAATATTACTTGATGGAAAAATAGAAAAATGTCCAAACAAAGCGCTATGCAAATCTCCGTTAAATATTATATAACTGTTTACAGTGCTACAATCGTCACGAGTTTCCCCGTTCCTAAACATAAATAATGAAAACTATGCCCTGGAGTAAGCTTTGTGAGAGACTTCATTTAGTATAAATACATAGGAAATAAAACTGAATTTATTAATGTATATAACTATAGAAATTGTTGAAAATATTCATAAAGAATAATTTTCACGGTTATGTGATAAGTATTCAGGCAAAATTGTGTTGAACAAAGGTGTTTAAAAAAATAACGTTTCTTTTTACGTAATATAAATAACAAGACTATGTTCCCTATTGAAATTAGGATGTTGTATTTTAAATTTAAAGGTATTGCGTATTATTTTTGATAAGAGTCAGTGTTCTAATACAAGGATTTTCGATTATCCAAATCTAAAGTAATGATTCATCATCATCATCTATAGCTCTACAGCCGCGGGTGGGCCTTAGCCTGGTCAAGTAAATCTCTCCAGACCGATCT
>DWLS01005157.1:0-13021 GCA_018246255.1 Pachliopta kotzebuea | reverse complement strand
GAAGTAGAGCCTGCGGTCGAGTGTAACCCCGAGGTATTTGACCGAGTCCTTCCAGGGGACGGGCCGGTCGAAGAGGTGTCAAGATGGTGTTTTATTAATTGGACATATTTTATTGATTGTTTTTTAAGAACACTTTGAATTCGGATTTATTTACCGGTGGTAGGTTACTTTGTTGATTATTTTTATATCTACTTTGTAATTTCGACAATTTTTTATGACGCAGTCGTTTTAGGCACAATTGAATCACAAAATTCAGATGAGTCACTCGATCGTATGATTTGTCAGCACAATGCCCACTAAGTAGTGCGAACTTACTTATAGGCTAATTGTTAGCTGACAAATTCTTAGACGCTTTCATGTTATTGAAGCGTATAGTATATGTAAACAAAGTTGCCACTAAGAACTTTAAAGCTCAGTGCTGCTCAGTGAACTGGCAAAACACACGTTGCAGAAAATTTTTCGTAGGCTCCAAAGGACTCGTATCCAGAGTCGTAAAAACATTTACCAAAAAAAAAAAAAAAATTGATCCACATTAAATACGGCATCCGTAATCAACACCAAACCAATAATGGTGGCGAGTTTGTCATTAATAAGATACTAAAGTCAATTAAAAATTGATTTATAAGGCTGCAAGAAGCCTATTTTTTACGCCATATTTACATGAATAAAACAAAAGTATCGTGTAATAAACTATATAAAGTATTTTTTCTTTAAATTATTATTATATAGTATAAGTAAAATTTTCAATAAATGTCAAGCTCGATTATTTGCTAAAATGAGTAATGTTCTAAGACCTGAATTATTATGGATTGAGGGACGATGTTATAGAATAAACGATCCAAATACGGAAATATCAGCTCTTCAGGAACATGACTTATATGAAAATGGTTAAATTATTCTGTTCTATACTTAAATATCAATAACAAGACAATAATGTTTTGGTATTGATAAAGAAGTAATATTTTTATAAACACTTATCTTGTATTCGTTATACGATTAATCTATGAAAATAATTATGTTTTGTACACCTCTAATATTCTTGAAGGATGCATCGCTTTTTAACGTGTTGTTTGTTGTAATTGGATAAATGCATACAAATTTCCTGTTAAAAGAAAACATTGTAAGTATTTGGAATTAATGCACAAATTCATAATAAATGTTTATTTCTTTATTGCAGAAGCAACCTTTCAAGATATGGGGGATGATGATTCAGATGATAATTTTGAATTCATTGAAATAGATGGTGATAGGTACAGTACTAGTTTTCATGTTCCAAAGTAAGTAAGGTGTCCAATATTTTTTTAATACATATAATTTAGTTTTCTGATAATTTCTATATATTTATAGGTATTATATTGGGTCAATTATAGGCAAAAAAGGGGTTATGAGAAGTAGAATTGAAAGAGATACAAGAACAAGTATAAAAATCCCAAAACATGGAGACGTAGGGGACATTACTATCTTTGGCCCCAGTCTATCAGTAAGTATATTTCTGATATACTTTTAGTTAATATATGTGTTGAAGTTATATACAGAGAAAGTAGCAGAATTACAGTTAAGCAAGTTTAATTGCAAAGATCTAAAAGTTCAGTTACATATTTATTATTATGAATGTTCTGATTTGATTTGTTACATTGTTTTGAATAAATGACAATTAAGGTATATATGTAAATGTACACAAGAAATAAGTATAAATATTTTTTGATTATATTATAAATAGTGATTAGGCCACCCTTGCCCACATTTAGCTATTAGTTTATTGAATGAATAGTGTTTTAATGTGAGCAATAAAGAGTTAATAAATCAATCAATAAATATATAAAAATTAGACAGGTATGGAATTAGGAGAACTCTGTTGAAGTGAATGGTTGAGGTTTTACTAACAGAGAATTTACAGTATGAGTAGGTAAATTCCAATTACTAGAACTAAATATACTTGGTAGATTACCTAAGAGGTCAGTAACAGGTCCAATTGTATTTGAAATAAACATTAGTGGCATAAAACCAGTAATCAAATTAGATATTAATCAAATTGCTTTATAATTAGCATTGAACTTTAGAACAACAGGGAGTGTATCATATAGTGGATAAAAGACTAGTGTCTTATTATTAATTTTAAATTGGTGAGTGCAAAGTTCTACATACAAGAAATGGATAAAACTTTCCAATATGCACCATCGATTTAAATGCCTATATTTTTTTTGTAGATAGTGCTCACTAAAAGAAAGCGATTTGAAAAGTTTTATGTTGCTGAAACTTATGGTTCATGAGATGATTTTTTTTTACTTTTTATACAAATTGGCAAATAACAGGCAAATACAAAATAAATTTGACTATTGATGACAAATGTCAATCACTTCACGTTTTACTGCACTGATGGCGGTCAGTAGCTAAAAGGGCCCACTGTCGGTGACGACCCGATGTTTACTTATCTTATATCCAAAAAGTACCCAAAACCGAATCAGAGTACTCGACTATCCACGTGGTCATGTCTGCCTTACCCCTAGAGTGTATATAAGAGCTCAAAGGCGCGAAGGAAAAGCAGTGCCCGCCCACCGTAGGGAAGTACGACTACGGAGAGACTGCTCATCTCGCAGCACCGGAGCTGCTACGGAACGCCGAAGTACGACTTCCCCGCTTCTAACACCCCCCCCCACCTCTCCTCCCATAAGCCCCTTATTTTGCTTCATTTAATCTAGTTTATTTTACCGCTCCTTTATTACGTCAGACATATGGAAACGAGAATAATAATAAATAATATAAAAAAGTAAAACGAGATAATGGTAAGGAAAGAAAATATCAGATTAAAATCATTCTATTAACTAAATAGCGCTATTCTGACCTTAAAACTTTAACCATGAATATCTCCATAACCAAGGGGTTCCGCAGAGTGGGGATGGCACAGGGGGTGGCCCTCCCTTCCCTCCGCCCCCTTACACTCCTAAAACCTCATATGTCGATGGTCCATATTGGAAAGTTTAACCCAAGAAATATTAGTTCCAAACTATTTTACAATTGATTTTAATGTTCTCTTATTAGTAGACAATCAAATAGATGTTAGAGTAATTATAACTAACAACCATAAATGGGAAGATCATTATATAGTTATAACAAAGAAAGCTAACACATTGTTATTTATCATAAATTAAGTCTTTATACAGGAACCTATTTTATCAAATGTATAAAACATGGTATATGTGGACCATAGTTTTCAAAGACAATATACAAAATTAATACCATCCTTGTATTTCTTAGATTAAAATTTATGGTAAAGGAGACCTATTCAAACAATATTACATCACAGGAAACATCTTATAGGAACTTACGAAATGAAGAATTGAATAAGGCAATATAATTGCACTAGAAACTGTAATCGTCATCTCAGAGAAAACAACTTGAAACTATATGAAGCTTTAACACTTTATTGCTAATAGAATAGTAGAGCAGTGGAGCAGTTTATTAGAATATGTGATTGGTGTTCCCTTAGATAACTCTTTCAAACAATGACTTGATAATTATATGAAGAATTTGCAAGAACAAGTAAAAATCAAATTCTTCAAAGCTACTAGCTTGTGTAGAAGAAATAACATAACATAAAATTAAAAATTTTAATTTTTTTTAGAATCTTAAAGCAGCTCGTAGACGGATTAACATTATTGTTATATCAACAAGGATGAAGCAAAGACCTACACATTTCCTTTCATTACCTTTAAATGATCCAGTCATAATTAAAAACTTTGAAAACTTTAAGGTAAGTTTTCATTAAGATGTATTTAAAAATTATTATTACTTTGCATATTGTTGTAATTTTTTGTGTATGCCTTATCTTACATCCTCTTAGTGAAATCCCATTTGTCTAAACATTGAATATAGTTTATAATTGAGAGGTAGATATTAAGAACCCTTTTTTCTATATAAACAATTTTATTGACAGATGTATCAATTTTTAATTTAAAAACTATTGATATGGCCACATTAAACATTTGTGTAAATTATTGATATTATTCCTTATGTTTAGCAACAAGTTTTGGAACATACTAATAATAAAGGTATAGAAGAATCTTTATTCATAAGGGCAAGTAAATTACATGTCACTATAGGCGTTATGTGTCTAATGGATAATGAAGAAAGGCTGCAAGCATCAAAGTTGTTAAACGAAGCAAAAGAAAATATTATAATGTTTGTACAATTTAAATCTATTGAGTAAATATAAAAAGTTGAAATTATGGGTTAAGATGAGTCAAGTTAAAAATGGGCAATGTAAATATTATTAAAATATTCACACATGTTATTAAATCATTATTGAAAACAAACTTAGACTGAATAGTCTATAGAATTATACATGTTGGGAAAACAATAGTGAATTTATGTAGTAATATTTTTTGGCTATCAGTGAATTTTGCATAAATTACTGTTTTTTTGGGAAACTGTTTTTCAGGCCATTACTTAAAGATAACTTACCACTAAAGATAAGATTGAAAGGATTGTCATATATGAATGATGAACCAAAAAATGTTTATGTTCTGTATTGTTGTGTTGAAGATGAAGATCCTTCTACTGCTATGATTCAGAAGCTAGTTGACGTTTTAGTTGATTACTTTTACAAAGCAGGTAGTAATAAATGAATTTTAATTAAATACATGTAGATGTATATATATCAAAAAACATGCAATAAATTTTGTGTTCATGTTTTAGGATTTGTGAATAATAGAGAATATGGTAGAGAGAATGTTAAACTACATGTCACTCTAATGAATTCAAAGTATAGAAACAAATCTCCGTTAGGTAATGAGGAAGATATTAATGCAGATAGAAGAAAAGAACGAAAATCGTTTGACGCCTCAGATATTTTGAGTAAATTTGCTGATTATGATTTCGGTGTAATTGAAATAAAGAATATACATCTATCACAAAGAAAGACAATGGGAGCTGATGGATATTATCAACCAACATTTGTTATTACTCTAAATAAAGAATAACTTAAATATTTTTCATTTTTATTACATTTCTTTAGTTATTATTTATATGCTAGAAAAGATGTTAAAAATCATCATACATTTTACATTCTTTATCTTGAGGTAGGTTTTTTTTGCTGGGATTGTCACGATTGGTACTAGTGAAATGCTTATTTCTGTCGCCAAACTGTGTGTTTTATTGCTTTGTTCGGGTTTGAGGGACTTTGTAGCTAGTAAAATTAATAAGGATAATCTAAATTAATGTTTTATGTCTCTACCCGACGAGCACATCTTAGTGAAGAGCCTATCTTAACAGCGCCGCATTTTATAGGTAGAGGCATGTAATATCAGGTAAACGCCCCACTAGTTTCGACTCTGTCGAATAAATTAAGTTTTCAGAATGTGTCATAATGTCATCATATTTTAATTATTTGTTATAGCTATATAATTGTATAATTTAAAAATCAAACTCTTGTCTTCTATACTACAGAATAAAACAGCTACTGCGCTTACACCCTTACATCTCTGCATTTATCGGTAAGAAATGGTTTAGTGGTGTCTCTTGTCCGAAGAACTTATATCGTGACTTACTGAAGTAACCAGAAGTAGAATTACGTGGACAGACGATATAAAAAGAATCGCTGGGTGCCATTCAATCCAAACAGCACAAGATCGTATTTTGTGGTATAATTTACAAGAGACCTATGTCTAGTAGTAGACTACCAACGGTTGAAATGATGATGATGAACCAAAAGTATAATGTTAGATTTAAGCGAAAAACGGTCATTAGGACGCGTTTCCTTATTATGAGATAGTGTATTATTGCCAGATTAAACCGTTATTATTAAACCAGATGAATGCCTTGTTCTTTATTTTTAATATACAAATATATGAAATTAGTTTTAATAATTCATGAATAAGATATTATATACAAAAATGTTGATAACATATTTTTAACAAAGATGCCTTTGCAATGTGATCGTCATTGTGACAATTCCTAGCTGATATCCTGCAGATCTCATGACAGTCTTTTTAATTTATCTTTGTAATTTTGAAAATGGATGTTTGGTACCTACTAGGATTCGTCAATAAGTTGTTTCAATAAAGAGATGTTGATTTACTGTAGCGCCATAAGGTGTGATATTTCACAAACGGAGTAATATAATAACACTTCTTGAAAAAAATTATATGTATTTTTCAACACATTTTTGCAAAACAACAGATTTTTTTTATTAAAATATTAGTTTATACATGCAGAGGTGGAGATAGAATTTTTTTTTTCATATTTGTTGATGTCACACATGGTTATGGTTAAATAAAGTTACAAAATTTGTTTGTTAAATTAAAATTAAATTATTAAACTGATCAATAATTCCTACATTTTGTATCTATTTATTAGATCTTTGCAACGGAAGAACTTCTTTTACCATTTTTTAACTTGTGTCTGCAATAATATTGCGGAATGACGGAAAAATGCTTTAAAATGGTGCAAAAATAATTTCTAAGAACTTATGCACATCGATACATTGTTATCATGTTTTAGCGGTCCAGATTTCTTTGAAAATTAATATTTTTAGTTCCTTAAGATCTTGTTAGTCAAATTAAACAATACTTCAATTTTGTCTACATTGAGCTTGTTTTAAGTTTTCTTACGAATGGGGTCGCAGCGGCTTCCTAGCAGTAAATTGGAGAAGGGGTGAACATTAAGCTACGAAAATTATATCCTTACGATACTCCATCCTTTTGTGACTTGTAATGTATTTAGTTAACATGTAATTAGAAGTACCTAATAAAATAAATATAATATTTTTTTAAATATTTAACTGAATATTTAATTAACCTGGAACATATAATATACACAATAAGTACACGTACATATTATAGTTTTATATGTATATAAAAGAAATGAAATGTTTTTATACCATATTATACAAAGGAGTTCGGTTCTTCGTTATTGATAAGAATAAGAAAAAATAAAACAATTTACTGGCGTCAGTGTTTCTGTTTAAATAGGACATGGGTTTTTTCAAGAACGCAGTGAATATGGGGTTACTAAGTTTATCCCCGCAGAGCATATAACGCTTAAGCTTTAGGCGGTATCATAGTTTATCCGTTATTTATTTGATTAAGAATAATAAATTTGTACGTACAATTATACTTTAATAAATTGATTTATGACATTTCAATGTAAATTATAGTGTTTTTAATTTTTCAGCAATATCTTCGTAGCTCCGAGTTACGAAACGAACCACGGTATTCGGGAGGGGTGGTTTGACTCAGTAAAGACGCATTGACGACGCCATTCGCTTGTCTTGCGCGTTGGTTACATCTCCATCGATGTAACAAGCTTTTACCTATACGTGAATTCTTTTTATTTGTAATATAAAACATTTGTTGTGTAAAAAGAAGTGGTACTGATTATGTAAGTACATGTAATTTTTTAAACATTACTCTTTCACCGAAAAACATTTTGTAAAACAATGTTTAATTTAATTTGGTGCAATAAATTGACTTAAGTCCTTCATCTCTGTATAATCTTATACAATAATTTTAATATTCCTATATTGAAATTCACTATGAGTAGAATTCATACCGACATAAATGTTATTAAAGTAATACTATTTAATTCGTGATCTATTTGTTTTGTAAAACATAAAAAGGCTTTGTTTCCTTATTCGATACTTAAAATTAGTTTAAAAAACTTCATGTATGTCGCTGATAGTATAAAGATTTTTGATAAAAAGTTAAATTTTTATATGAATTTGTAAATAAGCTAAAATACAAGACGAAGATTACGTGGAGGTGCGTGTTAAAAGTTTTGAAAAAGTAACTTCTGGGTTATTCGTTACTAATAATTGTGTAACTTGTACAGTATTAGCCTAAACGGTATAAGCATTAAGAAAATAATTTATGTTTAGTGAAAATAGTTATGGTATTTTTTACTTTTTAACAGGATTTAATATAAAACGGTTAATTTTTGACGTAGCTTTTACTGCTGGTTATGACAAAGTGAATCGCGTATGCAAGTACATATTCAAGCATATAATAACATGTATAAGAGTATATTTTATCTGATGAAGGCAATAAGAGAACATATTGGATCATTATTATGAAACATTTAGAAGAATCTATTATAAAAAATCACTTTTTTACATCTTTAGGCCCTTAAATCTTAAATTAAACATCTTCACCGGTTTTATATTGTATTTATATTTTACTTAATATTAGAACATGCTTTTTATGGAACAAATGAGAATGGACGATTTTCGATGTGTATGTACGTATGGATGTATCTAAAAGCTTATAATATTACTTTGAGGAATCATAAAGAATTATCATTTATTTATGTAAAAAATAAACTAAAATTTATGCGCTAATGTTGTGAAAACCAGCTGAAGTTTTCTTAGTAATATCAAAATTACCATAAGAGACAGAGAGACTTGCCAATGCCTATCTTGATTATGTTTACTAGTGGGTGTGTAAATAAGTTGAGATTCGCACTGTGCAAGACTTGTGCAATGGCGCTTATTAATAAACTTAAGTAAGACACCTAACGGTATATATGCGAGGGACCTTCATTGGTATGACCAAAGAAGTCACGATTTTGGGGCTTACCATTATTAATCGCCTAACATTTAATAGTCACATGGCTAAACAGTGTAAGAAGACATTAAGATTATTTAGGCAAATTACTCGGGTAGCTGAGATCACTTGGCGTCTTAATACTGAAATCATGCAGTCCATATATGAATCTGCTGTTGAAGCGATGTGGAATCTGAGGATTCAGAAGCAGTTTAACACCATGCAAAGAGGATTTGCGTTGAAAGTGTAGAGGGCACAGCATTCTCTCTCCACTTGTCCTTCTTATAGTCTGGGTTACTACCTTTGAACTTTAGAATACAGGAATTATTCGATCTGTTCGAGGCTCAGAAAGGATTGTTTTATATATCACTGGGCTTTTCAAAGGTGGAGCGGGTAATGGGATTTTCAATGATCCGTCAACCCGGTTCCCATGGACCTTCGAAGTTATATCTGTCCGCGTACTGCACAGTCATTCTACCAATCGGAGCTAATAGTGATATGTGAAGCAACCAGAATAGTGCTGAGAAGGGGGGAACAGAGCTATAGTGATATAATGATTCAAGAGTCTCGCTCGATACTATTACGAATCACGGCTCGCTCCATCTTTTGCAGAGGGCCTTTACTCAAAGTAAGGATGTGTCTTTATTCTAGGTCAAGGCTCTCGCGGACGTATCTATCAATAAACGTGCAGATAAACTGGCGAAGCTCGTTGCTCTTAACAGCGTATAGCTTAAAAAGAAAGGTTCGTCCCACTGAGCAACTAAACAAGAGATTACTGGTCACGGCGGATCTTGCCACTACTCGAATCGTTTCAAGTGTAGTAGTGTAACGCTGCGGAGTAAAGTGCCCGATTGATAGATAGTTATGGTATTAATTTGAGCAAGAAACAGAATTAAGAATAGATAGGTTACAAGAATTAATAAAAAATAAATCGGTTAGAAATAAGTTTAAGAAATCTTGTGTAAAGATATGTAAACAATAAGGACAAGCAAATAGGATTATAGATAAGTGTATGTACTACAACAGTTTTTTTCAAGTTTTATAACCACGCGATTTGGTACGCACGTGACATTAGTTGGTATTATAAAAACTGCACATAAATTGAAAAATTCGTTGGTACCATCCGCGCCCTCGGATTCGAACACGGGTGAATTAGTTGTAAAGGTTCGTTTTATAATACAAGAAATAACAGGAGAGTCTTTAGATTAATAATTTTTAGTTAAATGAAAAAATCATTCAGGAAGTTTTAAAGTCGTTACTCAGTGACTGCAATCAAAATAGTGTTTAAAATATTTTGTTTAAAGTCTTGTGTTAATTACTAATTAATACTTTACCAACCTTTGCAATATTTACCAAGTGGTAAATTTTAAAGCAATTATTAACAATTAATTATAAATTACACAGCGTACATTACCGGATAAAAGAAGATCTTTTTTTTAAATTAAGTTATTTTTTAGGGAAAGGATACGTGTACACAACTAACACAACGCATACGTCAACAAATATTCGTAGTAAATAATTTTCAGTGAGCTGAAATCAGAAGCCTTTCTCATTTCAACGACGCACGCTGAACGTGTCAGACAGAACTCGATCGATGCCACTTCAGACAAAATACTATGGGAACATTTCCAAACGTTATTCTAGTAAGGTTTAATGTGAGCTTGGGCCCTTTTTGACGACGTATTACCATTTTTTATTAAATTAAATAAATATAACTAAAATATTGTCATATGCGCCCGAGCGCATTTTCCTAGCCGCCTGTGTTGATGATTAGTTTTTTCATTTACAGATAATATACAGATATTATTTATGTAAATGTTACATACTATTAAAATATCTCTAAGTATATCATCAGGAAACCACCTTGTATACACACCCGCTGTTGCACGAGAACAATTATATACGACGCGAGCAAACAATATATACGGTGAAAGGACTAATCATTATTTTCTACCTCGGCTTATCAATCAAATACTTCCTATTTTGAAAAAGATACTAATCTACCAAAACATTAAATCTAAATTAAAATTGTACTTTCTTCAAAATTAATATCCATCAACCTTATGAAACACATCTAAAAACACTTACCTGGCTCTTGCTACTATGTACAACTATATTGTATTAAATATTATGTGTAAGTTATGACTGATATAAATCGTTGACGACAACGATGACGTTTTTGTTAATTTGATAAATAAATAAAAAAGTGATCTTCAATCATGTTTTTTAATGAATATTCTCTTATAAATTTTTAGTCAGTAATTACACAATTTTTTTTGTATTGCAAATATAATAAATAATTTTTTTGTTTAAAAAATTCTTGAATAATTGGTTCTAGAGTTCAAGGATACATTTTAAATTTTCACACCATATTGAAATATTTTTATTTTAAATTTGTATAGATTTGGAGCACTTTGATATGTTTTCCGGTCGGTACATCATGCAATTTTGTGTTATAATAACACTCAATTTAAATGCTTTTAAAGAATTTGTAAGCGTAAAATAAAATGGGTTTTGGGAGATAAATTATAAAAATACCTATGAAATTGCTGGAATTCTGAAATGCATTTAAATCGATCCGGTTTGTGAATAGTTTGGGTACAGTTTTAGAAAATTGCATTATTCTGCACTTATCCTTATAAAAGTAACGAACAAATTTTGAATTGTTAACTAGTAATAATAATAGTCTACGGGTAAAATAAAATCGATTATAGAATAAAATAAATTAATGCACGAGTCTAAAGATTCTCAATAATTTTGTTTTATACTATAAAACTTACTAAGTCTATTTTCATACTCACAGCATCATTATACTCAATATCACAGTCGTAGCAGCAGTTTAATTGAAGCCTTCTTCTACTCTTTCATAGCAACGTTTAAGAAATAGCCGTGAGTCACACTCGTCATTCTTACCAACACAAAAGAGAATAGAGCATAGCGAAGTCTCGCATCATTAAAATCTGGAATGAAAAAGTCTTCCAATACCTAATTTTTCAGAAGGTTTCTTTTCAAGACCTTTGCAACATGGGAATAAATCTTCTATGTATAATAATTATTAAAAGTTTTTTTAATTGGATAATTTACCTTTAGTCATGGAAATTTATTCCAGATAGCTTCTAATCCCTCGTCTTATAATCGGAGGTCACTAGTTCATACATAAGTAGCAGAAGTTTAATAGTGACATAGTTTTTACAACTTTTATAGCTATCTACCACCATTATGTTTTAATTCTAATAGACATGGACTGGGACTATTATTTCAGGTGGCTCGCGCTTTGCCTTGTACGACCTCATTGCCACTTAACATCGTATGAAATCGAGGACAAGTGTTAGACCATTGGAGATAAAAATCTTTATTTTTTGTTCTTCATTGAAGTTTTTACAGGTTTTGTTTTCTTAGCAATAAGTTGAATACCTTTTGCAAGACACGAAACTAGTTCAGCTCTTGACCTTCCAAAGCTTTGTTAACAGTGGCGGCAATGTCTATGTAGAGTGCGGTTTAAATTTTAGAAAAACTGTTATTTTAAACAAGAATTTTTTAACAAGGTAAAAATATTTTAACCTATAAAGAACTGCATTTAAAATTTTGTAAACAAATTTACATTGACGCTGTGGTTTATTTTTAACTAAAATCGTCATCCACTACAATTTGAGATCAATAAAGTAAATTACCTATATAGTATTCAGTACTTTCCAATGTCTTTATAACTAATCTTTTAGACTATGATTCATTATTATATCCATACTATTTCTAATCGATCTCAACAAAATAAATAAGAACTTTCATAATATCTAATACATCTTTTAAAAAATACAATGAAAGCAATTATCGAGATGTGAAAAATGTTAACTAAAAATAAAACTAAATTATAACTTCAGTTTACCCCCTTATTATAATATTAAAAAACGGTTAAACTCTCTCCAATAATTTTGTTGATATTTTCAGCGGTACGAGTATAAGAATATTTATAAATTGTTATCCTATTATACGTATAAAATTCTATGTACATCTAAAGTGTTTCATAATAAAGACGCAAGAGTGACGAAAAACGAAATCCCCCTACGAACTTCGAATTATAATGCATTTAAAATATGTTTTATTATATATATAAGCCAACTCATTACATTAAAGCAATTTGTTACAATTACATATCTTTGCAAGGAATTGAATTAAGACGTCACTTATTGATTTTCTTTCGTTCTCGTGTATGTCGCCGGCAGGCTAGAGCTTTTGTTAGGATCCATGTCCCATAATAAACTTACAGTTAAGAGACCAGTAATTTTTTACAAAATGATGACTTGTACAGAACAGAACACTCGCCCACGCGGGATACTCGCGTAAAAGGCAACACGACACGCTCGCTCTTTTCTTCGACGTGGCGAAGGCCTTCGACAAGGTCTGGCACGTCGGCTTGGTATACAAGCTGTACGCCCTCAATGTGCCGGACAGGCTCGTCTCCATCATCAGAGCCTTCTTGTCGAATC
>DWLS01005156.1:0-13022 GCA_018246255.1 Pachliopta kotzebuea | reverse complement strand
CGAGCGCAGGGTCCGATGAAGCTTTCACGGCCACAATAGTGGCCGAAAGCATTGACATCACCCGAAAAAAAAAAAAATCTAGTAGACGCCAAAATAACAAACTTGTTTCTCTTAGATCAGACTGTAAACAATAATTAAAATGCCGCAGTTACTCCGTGATGATTATGACATGGAGACATCTTTCACCTTAGTTTCTCCGTTTCTATAAATTCTTAAACAAGAGAAAATTAATTTTAAATAACATACTCTCGTCCCGTTACGCGTACTAAACAAAACATACAAAAGACGTATAAAGATTTAAATGAGAGAGGTTCTCATCCAAGTCGCAAGTTCGTAAGTAATTGCAACGCTGAACTTGCGCCTGTGCGCCTCTCTCGCGATTCCCATGGAGTGGCGCGCGCGCACGCCGCTGCACGCCGGCGCACGTCCGCGCGCGTTATCAATTAGGCGGCGGCGCGCGTGCGGCCTGTCATTACCCTCAGCACACGACGACGCACTCGACTACACCAAAAGCTTGATTTAATTGAACAAAAAATTGTTACTACGAAACAGCTCATCGGATACTGGATTTATAGCATAAAAGTAATTAACTACGCTACAGTACGAACAGACGGCAGCTTAATTTGTTAATTAGGCAATCGCACGCGCTGTATTTTTCAAAGAAGTTTTTGATCAGCACTGAACTCAAGCTTCCGTTGAAAAAAGACATCGTGACATAACCTATGTCATCCAAAAACAATAACTTTTGTGACCATGTAAAATCAGTCGAAGCGCATTTGGACAGTGTGGTGGTGTCGGCCTTGACTCTCTCCTCGCGAGTAAATGCACCGAATAACAATACAATAAAAAATTGTTTATTTGTTTAAATAATTATATTAAACAATTAAATCAACATCTTGGAACATCTACGATCGATATAATGGCGACTGATTGTAAAAACGTATATAAATACAAAAATAAATAACACAGAGAGTTATCACATTTTGGAATTTTTTAATTAAAGTCGCGGTTAAAAATTGTTTATGTTTTTCTTTTAAAGAGTTGAAAATAGCGATTGGAATTTAAAAACATCTGCTATATTTAGAAAATGTTTAAATTGTTTAATTATTAATATTTTATTTAAATTTATTCTATAAATGAATATGTGTAATTTAACTGTAGTAGTTTATATTTAAACACTTTTTCAAATACAACGATTTTATTTTTTGAATAAAAAATTACATAAATTAAAGAAATAAAACTATAAAGGAGGTTTAATAAAAGATCTGTATCTATGAAACTAAATAAAAGACTGAATTCTGGGTGATATCATTGTCATTGTCAAGTGATCATTATTATCATCACTTCACACAATCGATGGACGACCACTGTTGGGCATAAGTGTAAAGTGTTTTTAAATACTTTACAAATGATGATATGAATGTGGGACATTTTGAAGCTTTATTCTAATTTTTGCTTCATAACTGTGATATACGAATAAAAAAAGCAGGTACAAATCTTATAAGAAAGAATTCTTATAAGAGAATAGATGGTAACTTTAGTTATAAAAACTAATCATTTATACAAAAACGTGAAATTACTTTGTTGACTGATATTAAAATCATGTTAAAACTAAAAAGTATATGGCACCTGAAAAAGTAAGCACGATCTTAGAAGACTGCAGTGGCCTCTTCGGAAATTGCATTGATAGTACGTTTAAGTAAGTTACATTTTCCTTTGACTTGAAATACATAAGAAAATAAAAATAAATTTGGTTCTTGCAATCAACAGATTGGAGATCGAAATTTAGACGTCTGGTCATTTGATTATTCTTAGTCAATCGACCAGACGTTCTCATTTTGTGCTATTTTTTTTTTAATTACAAGGCGACGAGATCAGCAAAGCGTTCACCTAACGTTAAGTGATACTCATTATATTGCTGCTGCTTGAAACAAAAGGTGTTGGGTTTCGTTACCCCAGTAATTGCACTAGCTTAGAAAGCCCTTCAAATCGGAACACAGTTAATCTGTGGTACGTAATAGGTGGACTACGGCTACAGAGACTTACCACTATTACTTATAGTTTTATGTTTATCTGTTATCGTAGCAAATTAGAAATATGGCATATTATAGATAGCTATAAAAAAAACGCAAAGATATTCCCAGTACAAAACATTTTTTTTGTGAAACTACTGAACTAATGAACGACTTGGTTCATGCTAATAACCTTGTTTAATATGATTAAAAAGTCGTTTTCATCTTTAGAACTTCAAATTGCATAACTGCATTGTGGTCACATTTTAACTATTAACAGTAAACAACACGATAGTTTACGTTTAGTACTTAGTATATTAAAATAATGATATACAATGGCAATTACATATTCTACAATATACATCAAAGTTTAAAAAAATCTAAAATATCTTCACTCTTTTATAGGAAATTATAGAAAATAAATAGTTAGATCAATAAATAATTTAAATATTAAGGGGATGTCTTACAGTATTCATAATTTGTTTATACCAAGTTTGACTCTGAAATGCATGATGGGTAGACGTGATCTCCAGATATTATAGTAGTATTTGTAAAGGTGCCAGAGATTGCAAAGAACACGATTTCAGGACGGGCTACCATTGCATAGTGTTGTGGAGAACTTTGTGTTTCGTATCCAGGTCTCATGAGCTATCTAAACACTGGGAACAACTACTGAGACTCCACACAGAAGGTCTGATGTCGTTTTGCAGCGGTCTTTCTCGATATAAAAATAAACTATGTATATGTTTAGTAATGTACACTTAACGATAACAGCAAAGTGTAAGTATGACGTTGTTTATAAAAAAACAAGTGAATTTAAATCCTAAAACGTTAGAGACAAAAGGCACGGATAGTGGCTTGGCATGGTTGCGCACACACAGGTAAATAGAATAGCAAAAATGTTCGCAAGCGGGAGGGCACCTTAACGAAAGCGGCGTCGTGCCGCGCGCTGCGTGGTCGTGAGAGCGCGCGAGATAAGTGCGAGGTCGCGCGACGTCACGACCGCAACCCCCCGCCCCGAGCGGCGCTAACGAATGCCCGCGCCACGCACGCCGCGCGCGGCCTGCGTCGCCCCACACATTCTAAACTAATGCTCTTTTTCTATTCTAGAAATTCATGTCCATAACATAACAACACGATCCCGAAAACACGACCAGAACTTTTAGCTAGTAAATCATTCGCCCACAAAAATAAAGCGCTAGTTAGAATAATGTACACTCCACCAATATATACTTGTCTTTGCACAGTGTGGTACATCGTTACAAACATTTCTCTATCCGCCATCTTTTACAATATACACAAAACAATTATTTATCGCAACTTTACGTAAACATGATTTTCTTTATTAGACGAGACAAGAGAGATATTTACCCTATGGTAAGTGATACGTTTGCCCATAACAACGAGGCGCTAATTAAGATAGACCACGCCGTGGGCCCCATGGTCCGCGTGCCCAGTATCAGATGAGCTGTATACGTCACAAAAGACGGGCAGCGCTAACATCATCAGACAATATATCGAGATAGATAAACCTTCCAAATTGCGGTCATCATTTTAAACATAAGGTGTTAAGTCCCGTTACCCGTTCAAATCGGAACACAGTAAAGGATCTGCGATAGACAAACTACATAAGAAATGACATAAAAAAGGCATGAACATAGTGATGTCTCTGTTAGCATCAATAAATGTTTTTCCAAAAGTAGTGAAAACAGTCATTTTCCTTTGATCTGGAGTATTTTCAGGTTATAACTTTGAATTGAAATATTCTATTTTTCGTAATAGTTTTTCTAACTTAAGGCTTGGCCTCGAGGAAAAAACAAAGGCGAATGAAATTCACAAAATTTAATTAAGCAAACATAAAATTTTGTTACAGTAGACATATGTATATTTTAGAATTAATGTTCTTTTTTTTGGCTATTGCTATGCAGTTTAATTGTATTTAAATTTTTTGAATGAGAAGATGTTAAATCTTTAATATGTAAATATAAATTATTAAAGCCTCTTTACTCAAAATCCTTGTACGATACAGCAGTAAAAAACCCTAGCATCTATATAAAACTAATAATGTTAAATAAGCTAAATTAACGTTAAAAAGAAATGAATGTTACAAAGTATAATATAATTAAATGTTCACGTGAGGTAGATGTCATTGCTGTAGGACTCAATTATTGTTGAAACATGTTCGTAAAGGTCGTTTTTTTATTTAATCGCAATTAAACGTGAATTCCTTTTCACTGGAGCTTCAATTAGAAGAATTAGATCGATTAACGTGTAATTCACATGGTGAGAGAATTATAACGATACTATGAAATGTGTGTTTCATTGTAGTTTTTAAATACACACTGATGGTTTGCAGAAAAAAAAGCGCAATTGTGCCTTTATGCGTATATTACCTGTTCTTTGATATTTGTAAATGGTTTTAAAGGCGATTAAAAATAGAATAAAAATGTTTTATTCAACTAAAGTGTAAACAAAGGATTTCAACTTTTCATGTTGTGAGAGAAGCCGAAGACGGTGAAGCGTGTTCGAATCTCTTGGCACTCATATGTTAATAGCCGGAACAACAATGCTGTAACGACTATAGATTTATAATATGATGGTGATAGATAGTCACGGAGACAATTAAATCGAAAAGCTACTTGTTAACACAAGTTTTATTATAGTTATGGAGAAAGTAATCTTAAATTCCAATCAAAATATTTTTTTTAATTTATAAAACACAAGAATTAACAAAGTTAATTTTCTTTCTCTATGATTTTTAATATTTCCAAGTTATTATATTTATTTTATCATTTTAACTTATATAAAGTACGCATCCTAGTATTTATTTCATATTCAGTTTAAATGTGAAAGTCACGCTATAGTTATGAGTCACTGTTTCAGAAGTAGTTTTAAAAATGACAAACGTTTCGATAAATTTACTTTTTTTCTATTAAATTCAACGTTATTTAAACGGACTGCAAATATTTACAAAATTGTATTTGGTAGACTTCGTCTTTAGAATTTAACTTAAGGTTTTTCATTTACTTATGTATTTGTTTTTTACAATAATCGAAAGGTTGTAATCAGTGGTACATGTACAAAGTTGATTAAAAAATAAAACGAAAATAATCGTTTCTGATCACATGCGCCACATTACAATCGGAAATCGATAACAGTCAAATCAAAACCAATGCGGTCATATCGATTTCGACGTATACACTTAAATATTGTCACACGATTCCGATACGAATGTCAGTAGCTTGCGATGATCCTCTAACCACTTATTTTATAGCGGACCCCTACGACGATGATTATTTGATACGCCTCTTACATTGCTGTGCTGTTTCTAGAATTCGTCAGAGTACTAGTTGCCAAAAGTTAATGGATAACGAAATGAATCTTATCGAAGTAATAATAAATTAAAATTTATTATGTCGCATACAATTCCGCATCAGTACCGTGAATCGATTGTCCACTGCAGTTACGACCTCGACCACCTAGCAAGCACGCAATCGTCTTATTGCGCACTGCCTAATCATTATCCAAGGACAGTGCATAAGCATTTTTGTCTTCTAATATTAACAATGTAATTTTATGGTAAAACGCCTTATTTCCTTACCGAAATCTAATAAAAACCTTGTTAAGAAAATTTTATTCCTTTGTAATATTTCGGTAAATAAAACAGGCAGTGCTGATGACCATCAACTTTAACCTAAACTCATAACATGATTTCTGCTACACGGAAATATAATTTATACTCGATACTTGGTCTTTAACATCACTGACTTTAAAAAAATTGACAAGAGTGCTCTTTTTAGAGATTTCTTCAAATATTCGACCAGTCGACATTACGCGACCACATAGTAAGTTTTCAAATTCCTGGAGAAAAGTATCTTCTAGATAAATTCGCGCATTTTGTAGTTGGCAATGAGATTAAATTATTTTAAACTGCAAATTGATGATGACAAATAATTGCATTACCCATGCAGTGTTTATATTTAGTTCTTATAAAAATTATAAGCATGATTCACAACTCAAAATTTTAATTAAAAAATTATTATATAAAAATCGTCTTTGTCTTTTTACTTAATAGTACAATGTATTCAGAAGTTGTTTTATGTAATGCTGCGAAACATAGTCTTATACATTACTTTTTTATCATTTGACTAGTAATTCTGTGATTTGTATAATTAAAATACCAAAAGAAATCAAAAAACATTTGTTAATAACTTTAAAAAAAAATCACCTGAAAGAATAATATACCTCTAGGCTTTGCGTTTGTAAAACATGATGCTATCAACCAAACTAGCAAATAGATCATCGATACAATATACGCTTTTTTTAAACATAAGTTTTTTACTACTCTAAGGTAGCAAACAAGCTTACGGCCTACCTGATGGTAAGCAGTTACGATAGTCTATAAATGCCTGCAGTACCAGAGGCACCACAGGCGCGTTGCTTATCCTAGAAGAACCTTATCACGCCCGTTTTTGTAAAGTTATGAAAAGGCATGTTCCTCAGACACCACGTAGTACATCCTGCTCGTTTCGATGAGTCCTTGGAAAAATAAACACTAGACCGTTTCGGTATGAAGAACTTTAGAGAAACTTATAACTTAAAAGAAAAATTGTGCGGAATGCGTTTATCATTTGATGAAGATGATGAAGACCATTCATCGCAATCATAGTTAATATTGGAATTTAATTCGTAAAAGACATTGGGACCTTGCATATGAAATTAGCGTTTTGTCGTACTGACCACTTTGATCTGAAATATTTCCTCTTTGGTTAAGAATCCCAAATTCAAATTTATAAATTCATTAAGCTGGTCCATTTAAGTTTTAAAAACACTAATTCATTTGTTTTTTCTCGTTATGTTTTCTTTGACGTCGCTTATTACCGCACAATGGAAAACATGAAATATCGGTATATTTACAAGTACGATTTACCGTGACACCAATGCTGTAGAAACAGCTTGAAGTATTAATTATGTGTACGGCGCTGGTGTCGCAATGGGTACGTCTTTGGTATCAACGTATAATTTCGGACCTTCAGGACCAACCCCGTGGACGGCCGGAGATCAAAATAGAAAATGAAGAATTAAAGGCTATTTTGGAAGTGGAACCATCATAAAGCACTCCAGAGATAGCTGCAGGTTTCGAGGTTAGTAATAAAACTGTAATAATCCACCTGAATCACATTGAGAAATTAAAAAAACTTGACGGGTACCTCATGAATTGAGATAATCGAACTTGCAAAAACTCATCGACTGTTCTGTTACTTTGGTCAACCGACACAATAACTAAGGACACACACAATAAAAAACACACCACAATTACACACACACACACACACAATAACTAAGGGATTTTAAATCGAATCACTAGTGGTGATGAAATGTGGATACTTTACGATAATCAGAAGCGCTCATCGCAATGAATAATTAATGAGTGAGAATGCAATGAATGAGCCCTAGAGACCTAGCCAAATCCTGCCCTAAACGAAAATTTACTCAGAAAAGTTACTTATGAGTGTTTAATGGACTAGCGCCGATGTTAGTCACTAGCAATTTCTAAAATCTAGCCAAACGATTACAGTAGATATTTTTTGTCAGCAACTGTAAAGCATGAAAGAAGAACTAGCTGCTAAACTTCCGATATTGATCAATCGCTCTAGGCTATTGCTGCTTCACGACATCGCAAGACCTAACACTGCACAACAAACAACCATTAAGTTACATGAGCTACAATTGGATTGTCTGCGACATCCACCGTACTCCCCGGACCTTGCTCCAATAGATTACCATTTTTTCCCAAATTTGGACAACATTTTAAAAAATTCATTCAAACTCCGATGCGGCTGTCCAAAACCGCCTTCAATGAGTTTATCGATTCTCGCCCCCATGGTATTTTAGTAAAGGAATGAATGAACTACCTATTAGATAGCAAAAGTGCATAGATAACAACGGTGCATGTTTATATTCCTCCCGTACCAAACGCCAATTTCATATGCAAGGACCTAATATATATATTATTTAACTTAGAACTTTTGTAAAAATTTACACATTATTTTAGTAAATATTAAATTAGAAAATTCACCTAAGTATTAAATGGTAAATAAAGAATTAAAATATTGTTTGTAACGAAACTAAAGTGGGAATAAAGTTTATTAAAAACCATTGTCAGTTTTTTTCGATCCCACCTTGCTAGTCTAGCTAGATTTGCTGCAGTCCGGCTATAAACACATGAGGGCAGGAATTTTCCAAGCGACCACTCTTCACCGTCATCAGTCTCAAAGTCACTAAGCATTATAGGAAATTGAAGTCAACTATTAACTCATTTTCAATATTAAAAACAATCGTTTTAAACTACAATAATGTAGACATATTTATTTAAAAAATATTAAGTCTCCAAAGGTTACGTAAAGTCTCGTACAAATATGAATCATGCACAGGTGTTTTGTCACTCGACTCTCGATCGTCATGAGAATGCATCGCATCAGCATCTTAGTAACAAGAAAGTTATCACGTGTGAAAACATAAAGTTTGGTGACTCACATCTTATAAGATTCTCATAATGACATCTGTAATAACAAATCCCTTTGTCAAATTTAAAGATTATTTTCCATTATAGAATATTTAGATTATCACAAACAATTTAAACCAAACGTTTTATTATTTTTACAACAATGATGAAAGAAGGAAGACAAAAAAGCTTTAAGTTACTTGGATGTATATTACTGATATATATGACAATACAATATGATACATCGTATCATATTGTATTGATCGCTTTGAAGCATAAAGTGATATGTCTGGATACTTAACTAACAACTACTGTAACTGTTCTTCATATCAAAACACAGTTATGTCTACAAACAACTATCTACTTAGCGGCAAAAGTTCCCATATAAAATTTTCTCGCGTTCCTTGTAATACTACAGAAACTTTGTCATATGCGGGTAAAGTTCAAACAACCTTAACAATCCCTGAATTATAATCATAAACAAATAATTTAATAATAAAGGATAAGCTATTGCTTGGGAATTGTCCATGCAAAGGATTTCCCACACTTTAAATATAAAATTGAAAGTCAACGACCAGTAAAATATAATATCATGAATATATAATGAATCTACACGTGACGTTAGACTAATAATGGAATGTATGTGGAAAAATGCAATGAAAGTAATAAAAAGCTTCCAAGAAATAATTGCGTCAATGAAAAGGTTCTATTTCACATAAAACTTAAAAACAGGCATCCAGTTTGCCTACCTTGCCAAAATTAACCTTACTGTTAGCAAATCAATAAACAAACCCAACCGCTGACCCAGTGCAATGAAACTAGAGCAATGCCCTATAAATAAAACAGACTGAATGTTTTATAGGAATGCTATTTCCAATTTTAATTTCAATTTATCTGGACACCAAAAAGCTTTTAGATCAAAAAAGTTAAAAGGAATTAATTCAGAAATAGTTTCCCAGAAATTTACATTAAAGAAGAGAATATTTACTTTAATTTAGCAAATTTCGCTTTGACAGACCGTTAATATTTTTAAAGACATTACAAAATTATTAAAAAAAACGAGGGTTTCAAAAATCATTATCTATCTTTCTTCTAACTTAAGGTTAATTCCATATTTATATTCACATTTACAAACGTAATTGTTTTCTGTTCGATCTAAAATACTACGCTTTTTATCAAGTAATAATACTAATGAATTAGCAAAATAAAAATAATCATTAGTTGATATATAGCTGTATAGATATAGCTGTAAATTAAGATACAGATATAGCTGTAAATTAAGTGCATATAATTAAAATTACAATTATCTGCATTTCTAGATCACAATCATTATTCAATTTATCTGTTTAGTCATTTTATTTTAAAGTTGTTAGCAACATTATATGACTTAATAAATAAAGTTTAATAAAATATTTATAGAAATCTTATATACAACGGAAGAGCCGTTAATTGTTACTGTAACAAAATTTTTAATAAATATTTTTGTCCGCAAATATTCAACAATGTTATGTTTATAAGAGACAATTATTAATATGATGAGTACAAGGAATTTGGATACTTATTGTTTGTTTGAAATATTTCTATAAATTAAATATAGCCGCGCGGATGCAAGGGCGATGGTCCGGCTCATGGATTATTAAACACATCAAAGGAGAAAAATCGAAATGTTCACCGGCCAGTGAAGTGATTTTCCACCTGATTAACAACACTCGGATGTGTCAATTACCATGTGCAATCGCGCATCTGATGCATTCATAACATATGCATATGGTTCAAAAGAGCACAAATATTGTTTCTAACTTAGTAGTCAATTAGAAAAATCCTGAACAAAATGTCAGCTATTTATGGCACACAATGGGATAACACTTGATCTCAAATTCACACAGTTTTAAGTGACATTTAAGGCGTGGATGAGGTAGCGTGCTATCTGGTAAATTCGGGTCTTATATGTTAACAGGCAGAATACAGCTATACATGAGAATAGCAGATGTAGACATATGTACACATATATATACATATATATTTAGAAAGATTGCAGCAGATTTACAATATGACGATATTATCTTATCTAATCGGTTCTCAAAAACAATACCAACTATCAAACACCGCCATATATAGTCATAACGACAAAACTTATTACACCAAAAATGTTTGAAAGACTTCATATTAGTGGTTACATAAAAACTTGAAAGCAACAACTAGAACGACTAGATCAAATGTTACGCAGAAATTCATGTTAAACCTAACGGATTCTTTGAAATAAAACGGGGGTGTTGAATATGTTTGTGGTAGCTATTTTTATTTTAAAAAAGTACATAAATTTACATTCAGATGATGATTAGATTTTTGTCTGTTACTCATTTATAAAACTTTTTGAATATAAGCTGTCAATTAAGCAATGATTTATGCTTATCAGGCTCTAAATTGATACCAAATCAAACATAGGCAAGTTGAATAAAATAATGTTATGAGTTTAAAAAACGTGAATACAAATGTACACATTTTTATATATTTAGTTAAATTAAAAAAAAACGTTTGAGATGAACATTAACCAAAGATTAATTTTAACTTGGTACTATGGTTTAATGTTAATAAGCGTTGAAAAATATATGATTTGTCTGCTAAATAACAAAGGAACATTATTTTAATATTTTTAAGTACCTTTCGACTAAAAAATATAAAAACAAAGTAATAAGTCTTCTTTACTATACAGATTAAATTCCATTTTGGCAATCGATAATTGAACTCCTACGTACGTTTTAAATAGATGGGACAAAACCTAAGGCGATCATCTTTTTGGCTAAACCTAACAAAATGTTTATTTTACTGTGATATTCACTGCAAAATATTAATTCTCTACGATGAAATGAATAGTACCACATAATTTTAAAATACTATAAGTATATTTATAGAGTTATAATTTATAATTTAGTAAAGTACTACCGGATAAATATAGATCCCGTTTTATTTCTATACACATTGTATATTGATATTTAAATTTAGCGTTTTAAATTTGGTATTAGACCAATATAGCCTATGGCCTGGTATATGACTGGTTTATTTGCAACTAAACAGTTATAAAAGGTTACGGCTGCTATTTTTAAAATTATATCAAACGTATGTTAAGTATATCAACACCACCTCAATAAGTACGAAATACACACAAACCATACGTTAATACTATATAGTTCATTATTATTTTTTAATTATAGTCATAATACAATTTTTTTTCTAAAATTGAGCAAGTCTTTTACTCCCATCAATGCACAGATATGGAACAAAGCTTTGCTTTGTGAGGAATAATGAAAACATAATAATATTTCTTATCTTCTGATTGTCGTGTGATTTCCTCATCTATTAAATATAACTGTGTCATATTATAATAGTTGTAGACGAAAAATAAGTTTCTGTCGGCATTGGAGTTAACAGGTTTATATCAAAATAGATATAGACGACGGTCTCGTAATTACTTACAAAAAAGATTCTACGAAGTATAATTAACGCAATTAATACTAAACCCCCTTTGCCAGTAACTATTAATAGTTAATTCAACACATAGGTAGTACGGATAATTGTCGGACATACAATGTAACATTGATACGAGTATCCGGCTGAAGTATTTGGCGAGTATTTGAATGTAGTTTTAATTCAAGTTGAATGTAAAGTACAACAAGTAAGTTGCAAGTAAGATGTGGTAGTGGAGAGTCGCGTGCGCGGGGCGAGTGCGTGCGGCGCCCACAACGGGTCTGCCTATTCAATTACAGAAAAGGTCAGGCCTTTTGTGAGCGCAGACGCAAGATTATCGCTGTTCACCTGTCGCCACACAACCACCAGATTAATATACCAACGGCACCAATGTCCACCGACACACGTTTTGTTATAACTCATTGTTAGACGCAAATGGAAAAAAATACATTCATAACCATCGCGTGCAAATAGACATATCAATGGAATTTATTTTCTTATAGTATTTAATTTACACCGCATATTCTCTTATCAAATGATTTTTTTAGACAATTCATGGAGAAAAATAGGATCTTAGTACTCTATCTGGGATAACGCAACTTAGCACCTTATGTCTTACGGCGACGAGCGCAATGTAATTCATATCACTTGCTTGTCTCGTCGCCTCCATCGCCATCGAATAAGAAAAATGTAAAATATTAAGTTGTTTACCCCAGTAATCTTACTAGCTACAGCGGTTTTCATAGTTATTGGTAGTTTTTCCAACATAACATAATAAGTAAGTTAATAAATAATATGTGAATAGATACTAAGCAAATGTTCAACGCCTGCTATTTTTTACTTTTCATGTATTTATTTATATATATGTATATATTTATTTACATAAAGATATAAATATAGCAGGTATTGTAAATATGTGTTTGTTTAACTTACAACTTGTAATTCACCTTTTTTTTTTTTGAATTACCTGATGGAAATGCATTAAATTGCATACCTCGCGCCCCTGGGGCGGAGCGCACGGTTATGTGGGGCTCTCCTTG
>DWLS01005155.1:0-13022 GCA_018246255.1 Pachliopta kotzebuea | reverse complement strand
AATGTTCAATAGGGAGGTGTATGACATTTTTCATTGGGAGCGAACTCACGCGGAAATGACATCACAATGCTATGAGTTGGAGAGCAAACCGGATATTGGTCTGGGGCTTCGTTTCAGCGATTTCAGTGACGGCGAGGGGCAGAGGGGGAAGGAAGTCGTTGTCGGTATTATTTTTTTTGTATTGAAAACGAATTTAAACACGGATAGAAAATTGAAGCTTTAATTCTGGACCAACATTCTACATGTGCTTTTGTTTTGTAACAAATATTTATTTATCTACACAAAAAACATTACAGAGAAAATGATGTATAACAGAGACAAATTAAATAAAAAGGCGGACATAATGCCACAAAGCATTCTCTTACAGTCAACCTTACAGGTTGTGAAGGTAATAAAAAGAAAGTAAAATAGGTCCCAATAAAAGAGGAAATTAATAATATTGTAAATGCGGACACGGTTATACAAATAAAGTAAGCAAGAATTATGTATATTCCATACAGTAAATACATAAATACACATAATTAAACATATACATTACATAAAAATACATAGAAGAGAAGAAAAAAAAATTGGTATGGATTCCAATCAATAACCAAATATGTCAACTACCAGTAGTGTTGTTCGTAGAAAAATATTACTCCCATAGCTTACGCTTACCTAAAGGTTTACTGCGCACTTTTTGAGTATAGATAAATATAATATAAGTATCTTTCTATTGTTATAAATATCTACATATATTCATTATTGAAAGGTGTAATGGGTACCACACAACAACTCACGAGACTTAAGCCAACCTCAACTGCTCGTGGTGCTGCTAATGAACAAACGAATCTCTAGCTACCAATCAACCCGTATTGGGCCAGTGTGGTGGGAGACGGCCCATATCCCCAATTATTGGAGAAGACTAGCAGTGAACATTTATCAGATGATGATGATGTATTGAATAAGTAAATGGACACTATTATTTACTAGTAATTGGTCTCTGTTTCCAGAGACCGCATAGTTTAGTACCACCGCAGCTCCTATTCCTGTCGCCGAATAGTAATGTGCAAACATTTCAGTTCCGGTTTGAAGGGTGCTGTATGCTATTGAAATTACTGGGGTAATGAGACTTAACACCTTACGTCTTATCCGACGGGAGCATTTTAATAATTTATATACCATCTTAACCAGCATGTTATGGGCAAGTGTGTCACCTTAAAATCGGGTGAACGCCACGCTCAGCGACGAATTTCGAATGAGAGGCGATGCACGGAAGAGGAAAAGATATATGTAAAAATAAGAGTGAAAGAAAATATTAAGCATGAAAGTGAGAAAATTAGGGAAAAGAAAATGAGAGTATAGAGAAAGAGAGTAAAGAGAAAAAGTAAACAGTTACAACATGAAGAGGAACGAATGTAATAAATAAGAACGTCATTCTCGTCTCTTCGAATAAAATAAAAAAATAGTTTTTGGTTCGTACGTATGTTATAACTGAACCTTTATAATACTATAAAGTTTAAATAGGACAGTCCTACTCACGGTATTATTTCAAAATAATAAAAAATAATCACGATACTTTATATAAAAATTCATTTAAAACTGGCACAAAGCTGGTGGACACATGCCGCCGGAAGACTTCGGGCATGAACGTTCCTGTCCTCACAGAATACAAAACTAGGAATCCTTTATTTGAAGCCTATAATTTTCAACGTATAGGAAATACTATTTTTATTCGACACTTGAAATTTATTAAAAATCAACATTTTTTTATGGTGAAAGTGCGAGACAACCGAACAATACACGTGATGTGATCACTGTCGTCTGTGACGGTATGGTCACAGGTTGCTGACTTTGAAAGAGGAAGTGGATCGCTCTTTTCTTGAAGGTTTCCATCTTGTATAGATTCAGATTCACAAAATAAACAATAATAATAATAATCTAATACACGCAATGTACAAAACACCATTACAGAGTAACTTTCAAAATATACAGACCTTAAAGAAGAAATGACCCAAATTTGGAAACTCAAAAGCTTTGTTATTGTCCCTGTTGTAATATCAGCTAAAGGATAGTACCAAAGTAAATCCACGGTGCGATAGACATCCTCTCTCTCCCACCGACTTATATTTTGATGCAAGAAAGCTGTGATTCTAAACACTTGTAAAATCGCTCTATTTTACAAGTGTTTCGCAAATTTTTACAAAATGACTGAGGTACACTTGTCTTTGGCTCCTTTACTCATTACTCTAGTATTTCTTCAAAGTGCTGAGAACTTTAGTAAAAAAGAAAATAATTATCTAAATTATTCAGCCTCACCGGAAGTTTTTTACTGGCAGTAGTGTTCCATTTATTTTCAATTCATTCCTCCTTGGTCAGTGTGGACCAAGGCTCTTTATATCGTTTAATTTTAATTCTTTTACTTCCTTCATCCTCTTTCATTCCTTATTTCAGTCACTCTCACTCTTCTTTGTTTTTATACTTTAAAAATACCATTCTATTCCTTCTATCATAATTCACGATTGATGATAGGTATCCATTACTAGATACCGTCTAGGTAGGTATCACCGCGGCTTGTCTTTACGTCGATTATAAAAAATACTAACACTAGACCAGACTAGATGTCAGAAGAAAAGAAATAAATTTAAATTAAAAAAAAAAACAAAGCTTGATAGTCAATCTATGGTGTAATCCAACCAATAGGAACAATTTTAACAAAAAAAATTCTTGATTTTAATTTTACAATGAGTATCTAATAGCTAGTAAAGTGGGTTCAACTATGACTATTTAATCAAGCAATTTCAAAATCATTGTATGATAATGTATTATTATTTTTTAATTAAAATACAAATGAATCAAAACGAAAACGTAAAAATCATACAACGTTGCTAATAAATTCTCATGTTGGTTTTGGCGATGACATAAACAAACACTGTGTTGTTCCTAAAACCCTTATAATTCCGCACACCAATGCCAGCCTGTCACAATAATGCCTCTCTAGAGATCAATAACAAAGTTAATTTGATCGCTGTTAATGTTTAACCGGAAATTGAGGTTTATATAATGTTTAAAAAAATCACCTATTATCAATTTTGCATTGATTATGATTTAGTCAAGTGTATGTGTCCAAATTTCTTTGTGGTCGCGCCCTGACCAAACAGTAAGGCCGACCAAAATGAAACTCGGCGTTAATATTGAGATGGGTACTATGGTGGTTCTTAGCCATGTCCGTTTCCGGTCGGCTAACCGGAAGTAGTGCCATAAGTCATTAAGTACCATAACTATGCGTATTTTTTACATTACTCCTATACAAATATGTTCCTCGTATAAAAATTACTATTCATATGTACTTCGAGTCTAACTGGCCAATCGGGAATAGAACCAAAAATCACCAAGTACCTTAATGGTGCATATTTTTGATATCTTTATTAAAGTAAAAGTGTTCGCCATAAAAAAAACTTTTTTATGTACTTCCGATTTTGTTCGACCAACCGGCAGTTGTTTAAAATCTGTATTTCTATATAGATCCTACATAGATATGTCGCAAAATTGACAGTGAGAGGAACGGCGTTACACAGACACAGCATTTATTAATTAATCAATTTTATAGTCGTTAACATTAACAATACGTTTATTACCTACGAAATATTCAAATTTCTAGGTCTGAAGAACTCTGCCACTATCCTAAATCTCACCTGGCTCGGGAACCGAACTAAAATCTTCCGTGTTATAATTTTTTTGTTTATAACACTAAGCGACCATAAAGGAGTGTAAAGGGTGCCGCGCAACACCTCATGGGCTCCAAGCCAACCTCACCTACTCGCGGTGCAGTCTGCTAATCAACAAACGAGGCTGTGACTCCCTACCAACCCACATTGGGACAACTTGAAGAGAAATAGCCCTATTCCCCCCACTATAGAAGGTGGCCTATGTCCTGCGGTGGACGTCTATCAGTTGATGAAGAAGAACAAATACTGCTGCTGCTCATACATTTTCGCGCAACCAACCACCAGTGGCCTATGTCCGTAAATATAGTGGACGAAAATAGCAAGACTTTCACCTGATGGTAAGTGATACGCTTGCCCATAACAACGCGGCGCTGTTTTAGATGTTATATATTGCGCTAGTCACATATCCACAGTAATTTCACTAGCATACAGCATCTTTGAAATCAGAATACAGTAATATTTACACATTACTATTAAACGGAAAGGTAGAAATAGGAGCTGTGGTGGGACCTACTTACACGGAGACCTACCACCAGTAAACAATAATGATGGCGAAGTTTTCTCTCGCAGAGTATATTTAATATATAAGTACATATTTTTTAAGCTTTAAATCTAACTTTCACACGTTACCTACTACATCATCTCCCTCCTCGTAGATTGACTTGTAGAGAATGCCTGTAGGCATTAAGTCCGCCTATTGAACACTAATTTTAGGAGTTTAAATAAATAAGAAATTTAAAAATAAAATACATTCTTATTTAAACAACATGTCCGTCTGTCCGTCAACAATTTTCAATCTGGAGAACTACAAGATGTAGGAGCTGGTGCTGAACATTTGTCATACAGACAGATCTCGCTTAGATAAGATCAGAGCCGTTGGAATCTTGTTGGTATGTGATCGGGTTCCCGACTTGTGGGTGCACAAAGATTCAGAATTTTGTATGGGCCACTTGTGTTTGTTTATTTCTTTACACACACCAACAGCAATATACAAAAACCAGTAAAGCTTGATTGATGTTGGCAGCCAGAACTAATGTTATCGCGTCAGAGTTATAAGGATCACGTGGCCTGTATACACTTGGCGAATGTGTTACGGAGGCAGTGGAGGTCGGCGCATATAAAAACCGATCCAAAAGGCTGTACACGGTCAATGCGATTTTTATTTATCCGCACAATAAAGCCCTGGCGGGGAACATCCCCATATTTCCCTGGACGTCCCGATCACGCGCTATATCGCGACGTGAACACGCGCCGCGTCCGATTCATGGCTTCCCACCGACTAATAAATCGCGCATTGGCCGCATAAATAACGCCTCCATGTCGCCCTGCGACTTTTTGCTATTTTTTTATTTGTGAAAACGTAACATCATCGGCCCGTACGTCAATGTGGACGCGAAATGGGATATACCTTTGTGATTTCGCAAACGCTTTTTTGAAAACTTTATTACCGACTATATAACTCTGTTGTCCGTAAATACCGCTGCGGCAACTATTTGTACTAGATAATAGTGTAAGGTGTGATTCTAGAATTTTACTTGTTCTCCTCTCAATTTTAAATGATCTTACAACTCCTTTGTATGACAGCTAAGGAATGAAACAACTTGCCGGCGTCAGTGTTCCCGTCCAATTACGATGTGGGCGTCTTCAAGAAAAGAGTGAATAGGCATTTGCTAAGTTATATAATGATTATAATTTTTAAATCTAACTTTCCTCCTCCTCCTCTTTCCTTCACCTACCACAGCATCTCCTTCGTCCTAGGTTGTCTATAGAGAATGCCTGCAGGCATTGGACCCTAATTTTAGGTGTTTGAAAGAAGTTTTTATATAAATAAATAGTGAGCGATTATTACTTTCTTTCATCTGTAGCTGGGGTAATTATTATGATAAAGAAAATTAACATGTAATGTCACAAAGCGACTAGTAAAGTAGCGCCTCATTAGTGCAGGTGAACGAATAACTTGCTATTAAATTATTTATTTATTTATTTTCTTACATATACACAGTTACAGATAATATCTTAAAATCTTACACAGATTTATCAAAACATTACGTTCTCTTAATTAAATTCTTATAACTTATACTTATTTTACTAATAATTCTGTACATTCTCAAAAAGATTGTACATAAGCTTTATTGTCATGATAGACGAATAAATAAAAAGAATCATATATAAGTACTGAAATAAATAAACTTCTTTACGTTCATATGTATTAACATGAATTTTATTATTACAGTGAAGAAAACCCTAGAAGTTGTCGAAACTTTCTCCTTCTTATTAATATCATATTATTTTAAAAAGGCATTTTTGTCTTACTGCTGGCATATTTATTAAGACAATTTTTTTCTAAAGACGTTAAAGAAAAAAGATTAGCACCAAAACTGTTAGTTGATCATCATCATCATCCGCTGTCATTGAATTCGAATACCATATACCAAAATTCAGACACTAATGTTTTTTTTGTTTTTATTTCCGGTTAGCTTCTAAACGATCAGAAAGTTCACCTAATTGTAAGTAATATGTTTTCCTATAAGATTTAGTAAGGAGATTTACTTTGCACTAGTAAACAGTCGAATATTTGGTAGCAGAAATTATCAGTAAATTTCAACGGGATCATAATGGTCATCCGAAACTTGACAATCTCCGATAAGAAAGAGGTTATCACCAAAGGTCAGCTCTACGTTATGACCACCATAAAAACAAGGACGTTCACTATATATGTTGCTTTCGAGAAAATTAGAATTTTTTGTTTTATTTTGAAAGCATTATACTTATTTATATTGCAACACTCGAATCCAATGGGGCGTGTAGGGCAGTTAAAACTAATCGTACGGTAGAATTCAGTTTATAAAATAACAATGCACCACTCATTTGTATTTATGTGAAATACTGTTCTGGTTTTAAAATACCAGCTTCATGATTACACCAATTTATGTTACAGGTTTTACATGTTTTTGTAATAAACTATTAAATATTTTGATTTTTATTAGACTGATGATACTTAATGGTAAATGATATGCTCACAACGCAGCGCTGTTTAAGATGGTATACACAGCACCACATTCATCGTCATGAGACTTGTGTTATGTCTCGGTACCCCAGTAATTTATCTAGCAAGCACCCTTCAACCTGGACAGTATTACTACACATAGTAATATGCAAACATTACTGTCCAGGTTGCAACGAATAGTAATTAGACAGTAGATATATGAGATGTATCTAACTAGATTGTCTCCGATAACTGACACCTACCAGTAAACTAAATTAAAAACGGTGATAAATTTGTTGTCATACCAATAGGAAAGATTGTAATGACTATTTTTTCAAATGGAAGTTTTAGGTAATAAAATTATTGAACTAACAAGACAGTCTTCAAAGTCTCAAAGCACTGAGGGAATATAGAATTACAAGATTTGATTGACATTACGTATAATGAATATGATGAAATTGATGTTCTAGATCAGAGTTCCCCAAACATTTTTGTGTCGTAGACCCCTTGGCATATTTTTCCGTGTTGGGTAGACCTCCTACTTACCTGATATTGATTTCCTGTAAATTTCTAACTGTAGTGAAGTTTAGTGTAAACTTAAAGTAAACAACACATGTTAATTTATATATTTATTAATTAAATTTAAATGAAAACTACTCAAAATAAAATTTTGTATCTGTTATGTAAAATATACGTATACGTATTTATATAGTGACGAATTGAACAAGTCAGTGCAAGTTAGCGAAGCTCTGAGACGCAGACTCTCAGCTTTTTACAAGTTCAAAATGTATTGCGACCACAAAGCAAATACCAACATCATACAAATTACACAATTTTATAAACATATATAATACATTTTTTACTTCATAGGTACTTTTATAAATAACGTATATGTTTTGTTATTATAAGATAGTATGATGTAAGTAAATAGGTACTATCGGTGTATGTATTAAGAGCCACTATCATAGACTCTATTTTTATTTCATGGACCCCCAAATTTTTTTTCGCTGACGTAGACCTCTTGCAGGTTGTCATAGACCCCTAGGGGTCGATATAGACCACTTTGGGAATCACTGTTCTAGACCAAAAAAAAAGAATTTTGAGCTAACGAGAATATAACTAAGTAAAGGGGGTGGTGGATTGTAATGTTGAACAACGATATCAAATCAAATAAATTAAACATTTCCAAACTACAAAGGTACTTAATGAATATCAAATGAGAGAATGATTAAGTCCCTTTGTAATAGAATCGAATTTGATTACAACGAGTTGTTAATTAAACAGAAGATTTCGTTATAGCAACGTCTAGCGTAACAAGAACGTATAGTGGGACCTAATTATTATTAATATCCAGCCACCGAACATTCCCGACATGGCTCCAGACTTATACCCTGCGGTGGGATATGTAGACGTACAGACTAATATTATGAACAAGTATACCATATTATTGCTGTTTGATATTTCTATAATTATGCATAGATATAATAATCATAAACTATAATTCTTTATGGTACATATTCAGCTATTGTTTTTATACAAAAGAATAAAGAGAAAGGAAAATTACTACTATCATATCACGTACTACAAGTCCCGCTTGTTTCATTGAATAAAACGAGCAAGTTGATTTGCTCTTTATTCTTCTCACAACCTTTCGATGTAGGCACAGAATTGAAATTTGCATCTTTTAAAGTAAGTTTAATTCAAGTACAGTAAGATTTGATCGTGTATACAATAAAAATTTTAAAAATTTCACAAATCAATTCCAGTGTTTAAGCTGCCTGTTCTGTTAAAATGAGATCTCGTCGAGAAAGTTGTTCAGAAAACGCCTTTGACGGTAAGCGGTATTAACGCAAAGCAAGAATCGATAAGCCCGTCTCGAGTTCAATGGTAGTAGACTGGAGACAGTTTCTGTTTGAAAATCTATTAATATTCATAGCCCAAAAATTAAGTGTCAATTAAAATATGATAGTATCGTAATCATCGAGTGTGCTTTTAATTTACGAAAAAAAAAGTATAGAACAACAGCAGGTACGACCGTAATTAAAATATTGAAAACTATATGCCAAGTGCTCCAGGTTAAGAATAATCCCCAAAAAAATAGCGAAAGCCTACATTCAGAAGTAAACATCAATAAGCTAAAATAATAAATGGTAAATAATGATCTTGTCAGCAGTGGACTGCAATAGGCTGAGGTGATGATGATGATGATGAATGATCTTGTGACGTTATAGTTAATTCTTTAATGGACCTATTCAAGGTACCCTTTTTAGTTTACATGAAAAACCAATATTAATATTAACCTTACAATTCGTTGAAAGAAAGAGAAAATCCGTATTACTCAGATCAGGTAATCAAATATTCCTTAAGTTAATATGAAATATGAGAAAACTAAACTACAAAACTCTCTTGTATAATCTTGTGCAATGTATTATGATATACCAAGAAGAAATAACGATAACTTGTTATAACTATGTTATATATAAGCTTTAATTTACTATAAATATTAAATAGCCAATAAGAAACAGTTACATAAGTTCGCCTGAAGCGGTACAGCGGACGCGCTCATTCATCATCCTTAAAACCCGGAGGTGGAATAGATTAATAAGCTTTTAACAAAGGAGCATGTGCCGGCGACGTCGTCTCGTAGTCACCCAACCTCGTTATTAACGAGAAATCTGCCATTGATATGCAGCTTAATTACAAAATTGAATTACTAAACAAAAGACCCGCCTAATTTATTATTAAACTCAACCAAAACTGTTTACCATTCAATATCCAAATCCTTCAGCTGGAGTGGTGGAATTATCGACAGACTGAAATCGAATTGAATAGCTCTCTGTGGACGGTGTATTTGCTTACTTGGATCGGTGAGTTTCCTTATTGCCGTTTGTTAAGAGGATTTTAGACCGACGAGCGTTATTTAGAGAATGCATTTTCAGTTTGCAGAACATAAGGCCGTTAACAGGACAAAACTCTTATATTGCCGTACGTAATTGAAGAGTTGGTAGAAAAGAATTGTCTAATGGGCAAAGAAATACGGTAAGTAGATTCAATAGTTGTAGAACTTTACCTTTAAAACAGACTTAATAAATGTACTCCAAGCGAGAAACCATAATTGGAGTAATCTTTTATTAGACTAATAAGGAGTTTACTTGATGGTAAGTCATAAGCTTGCCCATAACATAGCTCCGGTTAAGATATATACACAGCACCACATTGTGCTTGTCTT
This sequence comes from Pachliopta kotzebuea, assembly GCA_018246255.1. Taxonomy (NCBI): domain Eukaryota; kingdom Metazoa; phylum Arthropoda; class Insecta; order Lepidoptera; family Papilionidae; genus Pachliopta; species Pachliopta kotzebuea. The sequence continues at coordinate 3,100 of DWLS01005155.1, read as the reverse complement.
AATTTCATTAGTATACAGCGCCTCACAAATCGGAACACAGTAATATTTACACATTACTATTCGTCAACTGGCTACCACCAGTTGTCAGCTCAGTATCAAGCTTATATATAGATGTTTATATTCAAATAATTTTGTAATTTTAAATGCCTTTTTTTAACTAAAATCTATACTATATTTAATTATATATCTTACATTATACTTAATTATATCCCTTTTTTGTCATGCTGTATAAGTAGCATCAGTAGGAGACTGATGAAAAGGAACTATTTCGATTCACCAGATTAAGTTGTCTTATCTGTTTTCACTGATTTATGTATATATGTATTTTGTTATGTTTGTATATAAATTACCCTCTATTGTATTTAAGTACAGAATTATATTTATATGTATGAATAATTATATGTATGTATCATATAATGACTAGTATTATTATTTTAGCTAAAAATATGTCTTTTACATTTCACCTACCCAACATCTTCTACCTCCTAGGTTGACAGGTAGAGAATGTCCGTAGGCATTATGTCCGCCTATTGGACACTCATTGTAAGTGATTTAATAAAGTTTTTTAAATAAAAAAAAATATTTCTAATGAAGTTTTTAATTAGATCTTTTTACATCTAATAAAAGCTACTACAAATTAATTTATTTTATTTATCTTATTTACGTATTACCTGTTATCTTAAACAAATAATATGGTGTGAAAAGAAATGAAGTTATTTTTACATAAACTCATCGAGCTCGTATATACTGATAGTAAGGATGATAAACTAAAGACATTAGATAACACTGACGATGAATGAAATGAAAATTGCGTGTTAAACCGGAAGCTGACGAGTAAAATATGCAAAAACCGCGTGTTTTACGGCGCCGTGTACGCTTACATCAATCTCAGCTGGAATTACGATGTACGGCGGAGTTAAAAAAATATATTTTTAATCCAACGCAATCATTAATACTTGGTGCACGAGCCGCGCTGAGCACCGCCAGGAAAATCGGTGGAGGCTCGTTTAGTTGACAAATCGGTTGTGGTCAGCGGGCCCCTTTATAGCCAACTATTTATTGATCGTGCGGAGATTAAAAAGCTACCGTCGTATTTCCTGCTCCCTGGTCAACGGCCCTCATTTTATTGGCCTCCATTCATGTTTAATTAAAATAAACGGCATTGCATCGCTCGTTCGCTGCACATCCTCGTTTATGGCAGAGATTTATCCGATTTTTACTTCGTTTACTAGTTAACGCAGTGGTTATGAGATTGACTTACAACAAAGAGACTTCTGGTTCAATTCTCTACTAGTATTTTACTGTACCTTCACATTATAAATCTATGAACTTATTCACTGGTGGTAGGTCTCTTTTGCCGGAGACCATCTAGATACTTACTTCCGAGGTCCTAATTCTACCTCCAAAAAGCAATGTGCAGACATTATTGTGTTCCGGTTTCAACGGTGCTGTTTGCTCATGAAATTACTGGGGTAATGAGACTCGACTTCTTACATTTCAATGCAACGAGCGCAATGTGGTGCTGTATATACCATCTTAACCAGTGCTATGTTATGGGTAAGCGTATCACTTACCATCAGGTGAATGCTTTGCTTGTCTGGTCGCGACATTGAATAAAAATGTGAAAGACAAAATGTTTGTCTATCATTCACAGGCTTATTATCACATACTACAATGTGATATGAATTTCAAATTGCTAAGACATTATATGGGCTAATCACGTCTGTCGCAGATGTGACCACCGTTGGAGTAAACGTAGTGAAGATGACCCTGACCAGATGAAGCGAAGATCTGCGGATGGTAACAACTGGGGGCGTATAGCTGTAACTGGGTTAAGTGACTTTCCTTGGAAGGGGCCTATGTCCAGTAGAGGACTGTGTTAAACTGGTGACGATTATGAATATATTGCTATCAACAATTTAAGCGTCAATAAACAATACTACTGACAGACAAATATAACTGGTAATAATATAAAACCTCTTCTTTTCTCTTATGATTTATAAACGTCATGAATCAGTTGAGCTCACAACATGAACTGTTTGCATTGAACACCATTAAAACTCCGCCGAAACGATCGCATGACCATAGACAGTGCATAAATCATGTAATCCGAACAATTTTCACCACGTACCGGCGGTGTTTGCCGATTAAAGTCCCGATCCTATTTAGTGAAGCGATAAACAACCGCCGACTATGAAATATTCTCCCAATCAGCACCACATACATAATATAATCGATACAAACAGCAAAATTGTAGCTACAACTAAAAAAACTTAATTTGTTATGAATTTTCATGCCTATATATATAAAAATACTTGTTTCTTCCACAAATATACTACTCTTTATACATCACATACATATCTTTCACTTTGGCCGTATTATATTGGTCTCTGTTGATGGAAATCGTTTAGGTAGATAAATATATAAAAAATGTTGATATCTTTATATATATATATACATTAATGTATGTTTTTAATTTACGAATAAATTATACAATTTTCATTCATATTAATTGTATTAGTTGTTATCTTTTTACAAAACCTCAATATCACCTGACGACTCTGGTATTCTCTAATCACTTCAGTAATGTTAGACTTATAACAAATTCTATTCAAAAGTTTTAGTTTTATTTTTATGTATTCTATCAATGACTAAACGAGCAAGGTATTTATCTGATGGTAAATAATCCGCTTGCTCATAACAACGAGGCACTAGTTAAAATGTTATATATAGCACCATATCGCACCCGTCGCCTTGAGACGTTGAATAACTTTACCCCAATATTTTCCCTACACTACCCTTCAAATCAGAACACAGTAATGTTTGCACATTACTATTTGGCTATAGAAATAGGAGATGCAGCGATACCTACCTAGATGGTCTCCGGCAACAGTAAACATTCGTTTACTTCGACCATCAGTTCCTACTCACAGTAACCTTAATCAAGTTTCACAAATTATTGCTTTCGGAAGTTGTGATGTATTGAATAAATACATCAATAGTAACCAAATAAATGATGTGTATACCACCAAGCGCAGTGTGGGACGGCCACCTACCAGATGGACCGACGACCTGGTGAAAATCGCCGGGTCTCGTTGGA
>DWLS01005154.1:0-13026 GCA_018246255.1 Pachliopta kotzebuea | reverse complement strand
CCGTGCGCTCCGCCCCAGGGGCGCGAGGTATGCAATTTAATGCATTTCCATCATGTAAATCAAAAAAAAAAAAAAAAGCTAATCGTATCCTGTTGAAATAATAATGAAAATTAAAAAAAAGAGATTTCCTGTCCTCTGTTCAAATATCTGAAAGATACAGATATATATCTATAAGACTTATTTTGAAATCATCAGCATCATATTAACCTGTCTCACATATTAAGTTTTGTATATAGTTACTATATATTACGAATAAGAAACCAAATGAAACGCTGATGTTCTCATCCCTACCACCTCAAAAATCATTTTACCTAAAACTATTTTTCGAAGTTTTTACTTCACTTCGCACGAAGTTCGAAGAAATTGTAATCTATTAAAAAAGAGAACATTATAGAGATATGTATTTAAAAATAACACACTTTATCATAACAGTTAAAGTTTTTTTGCTTATCAATTATCATCAAGGAGAATTTGCGCCGATATGTTTCGAATTATGTCTCTTAGTATTAATGGTTATCAACGATTATAATGTTTTTTCTTTCGTTCTTTTGGTTCATAGTTACTCTTTGTTACGTGATTCCCTTTAGTTAGGTAACGCTACAGCACAAATTCTTGCTGCCAATAAATACAGCACAAACATTGCTGTGTTCCGGTTTGACCGTAGTTGTAACCCCATTAATATCACTAAATAATATTACTGGGATCCCTTTCTCTCTCAAAGAAAATATTATAATTTACCCCTACTAAGTTTCTTAAGAAAGTTTTCATTCACTGGAAACTGTGTATAGGGATTTGAATTCACGTAACTTCTAAAAGTTTTAGTATGAAATTAATTAGTTTGCGTTAATTATTAAACGAACAGTTTAAAAAGTCAAAAAGTTTAACTGACGATTATGAGAATAAAAAAATAATATTCGGCGTATTTAAAATATACTTAAAATGTATAGAAAACACAACAATACAAAACAAAATAAAATACCAGAAGCTAGAACGTATCGCAGTCAGTGTGCAAATAGGAACTTACTCAGCAGAGGTCGTGGTGTGAACCATGACGCTGGTTCTCAGTGAGCCCTGTGTTAAGTGAGCAAACTAAAACTAAAGTTTAGTAACTAAAATAAAGAACAAATCATTTATTTCATAAATAACAAATAACTACGTGTTAGTACATGTTTGTGCTTCGTCGCCGGCCTCATCGGCAGGAGGCGACACTGCGCCGCAACTGAAGGCAAGATTGAGGGCGTGTACTGGTTTCGGCCACTATTATAGACATGGAACGATAAACCACCGCCATGGTTTTCAGTCTGCAACCCGAGAGGTAAGTGGATCTTAATTCGGTTCTATTTGTTTATTCAAAAGTAATTACTTGAGCCTGTACTTAAATATTCTCATCTCATGTATGAGTTAATTTAATAAGTACTAACTTTGTGTAAACTAAAAATTACGTATTATTTTTCATCTATGTATATTGTCTTAAATAAATTTACATTACGGTAATAATGACTTGTAAAATTTTAATTACAACGGCACGTATAGTGGTTATAAATATTAATTACATTGAAGTCTGTTGCTAAGCTTAATTAAATATAGCAATCTTCTCTATAATAGAGACGATTAGCTGCGCGTTATAGGAAAACGCGTTGTAGAAATGATCCTTGTATAATGCGCTTGGTTGACAAATGATACACTTTATGTACAAATTATAAAATAAACTTTTATCATAAAAGAGGGTTTATATCGAATATTGAGGAAAAATATGTTATGAACGATATATGTATCACTAATGTTATTAGAATTAAAAAAATAGAAACACGTGTTAATACAATTTAATATCACAGGGACACAATTTATATAATGTATAAAGGTACGTGAAATTAAATATAAACTTTACAATACAAAAATATGCCACAAATCTCCGCGTTATATGGCGAAGACACGTGTAATACGAAGGACATGAAAATGCGTTATAAAGGTACTGCGTTATAGTAGTCATTACTATTAAATTTTTTATTTTTAATGAATACGTTGTTTTGAAGTAGTGTTGAATAAAATAATTATCAAACTCCTAAATAATTTTAGATTATTTGACTTTTATTGTGACGAACAATATTTTTTTTCTTATTATTTTAGTTAAAGACAAATTGTGTTAATAGTTCATATTGGTATTTATTATATAAAAAGAGCACAATTTATTTAAAATAACTTTTTTATTTATTTTAGAATTGAAACCTATTAACCATTTCAAAATTAATTAAAAGCGCCTGTATAAATTTTAAAAGCAATTCTTATTGAACAAATCAAGTAAAGGTAAAATGGAATTAAAAGAGAAATGTGTCTTAATTATTTAATATATATTTACAATTCATCGTGAGCCACATCTGTGACAATGCCGTGTTTAGCTAAAGAAGAATATTTCTCAATGAAGTTATCCCAAAACTTGGCACGATCGCCTAGAGGATTTTCACTCATTCGGAGTTTTTTCGTAATATGGAGATAACTGACTTCGTTTGACTCTTTATTCACCGGTAGCCAAATAAAATTCCTTAACACATCATCGTTGACTCCGGGGGTGGGATTCCTAAGACAGTTATTAAATATACATAATTATGTTATTTCTATTTACAATGGATGCATTTTAAATTTGTTTTAAAAAAAAAATATATTTTTGAAAGTACATAATGAATAAATTTTTAAAAGATTTGAAGTACACACCGTGTTAATTGATAATGAGGTTGGTGGGTTAATCCAGAACATACTGATCCTCGAGAATTGTTAACAATATTTATAATAACCATAATACATTTTTCACGTACAATAGGTTAAAGCAAGAAATTTCAGTGTCAAGTGTTAATGAAGCTGTGGATGTTAAAACCTAAAATATTCTGGTCCTTTACAAAACATGTTAAAATATCTTTTGTTAAGACTTTTTCATTGTGTTAATCAAGATAATATTATAAAACATGCACTCGATGCGTCTTTGCCACCTTATGGCAGTATATTTACACCTTTTCTTTGTTTTCAGTTATTATACATCTGCGGTTTTGTGAAAAGTTGTGATGATCCGTCATTAAGTCACCAAATAATGACCATCATCTTTCTAAAGAAGATTTTTCTTTTAGAGCATTTCTTAAATGCTGAATCCGGATTTAACAAAGTAATTGAGTGCTTTCTATTGTCGAACAGACTCCACTTTTCAACATAGGTTAGCATGATACGGTTAAAAATTCTTTATTTGTGTGACTGTTGAGTAGCATTAGGCAGATGTCAACGCGTTCTTTACGCTTGCTAATCCCAGTAAAGTATAAAAGTAACACACTAACACTGTGTTGGCAAAGATCTATCGATCTTATGGATGAATAATTTGATTAACACAAACCAGAAAAGAAATATTCTATTTCGTTTTAATGGGATATTTCCTATGTAAGACTTTACAATATGTGGTGGTCGCTAGAAAGGCAATTTCGAAGATACTTTCCCTACCAAACTCCAAAACTTGTTATCATTGTCTAGAATTAAATTCCTCTGTATTACAGTGCAGTTGTTTTATTTATATTTAATTTATCTTTTCTCTATAGTACACAGAAACTATTCATGGAACATTTCTATTATAAAATTGTTTACTTTAGTCGAGCTGCAATTAGTTTGTTTTAAGATTAATAATTATTTCTACTTACCTATTTTTTGCAAAATTTGTCCATAAACGAACCATCTTTTTTAATACTTTAAATTCTACTTGCTCGGTTACTTGGTTATTCAATTCGGTGTAGTGTTTCTTTATGCGAGAACATAAATGCAAGTAACATAATTCGTCTGTAACTGTCGCTCCCCAATGCTTCATTGAAAATCTAGCGTGTCTGGCCATGTATTCGCTGTTTTCGTTCAAGTAGCCTCTGAAATCGAACATATAGTAATACAAAGCGGAACCTATTTCTTTACTTAGTTTCTTTGTTGCAAGATTTAAAGCATAATTATGTAGGATGTCACCGACGTATACGGCATATTCAAGAACGTTATTGTGATCCAAGTATCCTGTTTCTAAATAATATTCTTGTATTTCTCTCGAAGCGCTTTCGAACAAAGTACTATTTCTGTCAAAACGAAAACCAGTTCTTTTTGGAAAATGTATAAAAAAGTCTTGATTTAATTCCCTGATTATTCTTGGTTCAAAAATGTAATGAGACGCTAGATCTAAACCTTCTCTAGAATTCATTCCTATTATGATGGGTACGTCATTAACCACCCTTCCATTTTCCGGTAGGAAAGTTAATATAGCGTCGGGGTTATTTGTTTCTATTATGGGAGTAAACGGATACACCGCCCTTTGGGTTGATTCAAATATATCGTCATAAATAACTTTACCCTCCATGGTTAATAATTTTTCAGCATCAATCTTTTGAAGTCCATTTAATAAACTTATACTGTCGGTAGAATTAATCTCAAAAACTTTTCCCAGATCAAAAGCTACTTCTCTTGGGTTTTCATAAAACAAAGAGGGCTCTAAAGATGTTCCGCTTTGTATGATTGCTGCGTTAAAAAGGTGTTTCGCCTTCTTGGAGTACAAAAGCATGTCGACTAATATTGCTCCACCACGATTTCCCATCAAAGTTACGCGGTTAGGGTCACCGCCAAATTCTCTAATATTTTCTTTGACCCATTGTAATCCTAAAATAAAATCTCTTAAGCCATTATTACCCGGAATCACTTCGTCATTTGTAGTTATGTATCCAAATAATCCAAGGCGATGATTGATCGTAACGACCAATATGCCCTCTTCCATAAAAAAATCTGGCGAGTACGTTTTAGTAACATTAAATCCAGTTTTAAAATTGTCGTTGTAGTCAAACACTATCACTGGGGCAGACCCTTTAAGGTTAGGTGTAAATACATTAAGGTAAAGACAATCTTCTGATCCAGACATTCCCTGGGTTTCACCATTTCTTTGACGAATATTATATTGAAAACAAGTCGGTTTTTCATTATGTGCCTTATACACTCCCTCCCATCCTGCATGTTTTATGGGTGCCTGAAATTTTGAAGTAATCAAACATAGCAGCATAACCTCTTAAGAGTAATGAAATATTTAGATTCTTGTAAATATTTACACATACCTTAAACCTTAGTTCACCAGTCGGAGATTGTCCAAATGGAATGCCTTTAAAGGAATAAAAGTTTACTCTATTAAAAATTGTTTTCTCTAAATTTCCGGATAAAGTTCCCTGTTTGATATTGAGTTCAAAAGCATTTTTTGAATATGATTCGTGAAGCAGAAATATTAATAAGCAATGGAAAAACCTTAACATCTTTTAAAAGTTATATTAAATAATCATTTGTTATTTATTGTCGCGACTCTGTAAAATACACTGACGAAAATATTAAAGTTGATATTAATTCATGACTTATCAGTAGTAGCTGATAGGACTTTTTAACGCTATCATCGTTGGAACACGTTGCTCTTCATCATTTGTAAATAAATTGATTAAAAATCGATTTTATTTAATCTTGACATATACTTAAATTGTACTAATTCTAAAACTTATTTATGTATATGTTGAGGAAGAGATGGATCGTTAGCAGGGTTTATGAGGAATTATAATGTAATATTACATAAACCTTGTTACAATTAGTACTAATTATCTTGATATACAAGCATACATTAAGAATATAAACTTAGCCAAAACTGGAACAACTGCGAATCACGTTTAGCTCCTTTATTTTTTTTTTATTTATTGGCAATTAGCATTAAAGATGCTGACATTTTTTCAATAAGGACAAACTCGGGAATCAGCTCTTAATGTTAAAAATATTATGATTTATTCAGATAAATTCTCTTAAAAAAGTTTTATGTAAAAGAAATCTATTAGCTTTTTAAAATGATCAGATGATCATGGTTTTCTTTTTAGCTGAGTCAATTTTTCACAACAAAAATGGACGGATGTCGTTTAAGTGACTCACCACTTTTTTCTTTGGTAGGAAGAGAAATTTTTATTCTGACTATTGCTTTTTTCTTCTAATTTATAAAATGTGTTATAAACCTCTTCTGGAAAGAAAACAGTTACCAACGTGTTGCCATATATAGTCAAATAACTAATTATAATTTAAGGATACAGGAAGTTTCTAGGAAAACAATCATAAAAATCTTAATCATTAACACTGACCAACCACTGTTCCTCCTAGCACTTTTCAAAATTTATAGATTTTAAAGAAATATTTTTCTTCTGCATTTCTATCGTATTTAGCTAATTGATAATACCAAAACTACGAAATATAACGAATATGATACTTTGTACGTCACTATCACTTGAACCCAATTCAACTTAGTTGCACTAGTCATGGTACCCTATGTGATGTTATTAAATTTTGTACAGGATTGTATTATACAAAAAGACTTTCATAAATTTCGTATTTAACTTTTAAAACAATCGGTTTTTTTTGTAATTAAGTAATGAAAAGGTTGCATGATGTTTACAATGTAAACTGCCTTTGTAAACCATTATTATTCTCAGTTCATGAATCATTATAAAGGTTAATTACGTTTTGGATATGGGTAATAATTTTGTTATTGTAGTATAATTAAGCTTATAATTTTTATGTTTTACAATTCATCTTTTATATCTTGTACCACATTGTTAACGGCTTTTTCATTGTAAAATGATAAAAAGTCATCCCAGAACTTCACAATGTCTTCTCGGACGTTGCTTCTCATTTGGAATTCTTCTCCTATAGCCAGACATTGTTTATTTTCTTTTGTTGCTGGTTTCCAAGTAAACTCTTCTCCCGGAGGTGTTGGATTACTGAAACAGAATTAAGTAAAATCTGTAAATAAAGTCATATAACATCGGAAAAATAAATATTTACTATTTAACAAACTAAACTACATATATTTTTATGGAGTAAACTAAGTTTAGTAATTGTAAGATTATTGCTAACAGGTAAATGTTTTGTCCGGTATTTATTTATTAAATAGCTTTTTTCTCGTGGGTCATTAATAAAGGCTTTGTTAAAAAAAAGTCATTGGTATTTCTTTATTCGATACTACGAAATAAATTAAAGTAAAATTAATTCAGTACTAATACGTGTACCTTGTCCGGTACTCAATTATTTAAGCAAAAACTACAGACTTTTTATCATATACAATTTAAACAAAATTACCCAGTTTTAGCGAAATTCGCCCACATTCTGACCATTTTCCTCAATACTTTAATTTCTTCAGAATCTTTATCTTCTAATAGTTTTTTGTATAAATTTCTTGGTGTACACGCGAATAAATAACATAATTCATCACCTACTGTAGCTCCCCAAGTGCCATCAATGTTAACCACGTTTTCAAGAGAACTTTTTTTTCTCATGTTTAACTCTCCACTATAATCAAAAACGTAATAATAAACAGGATAACTAGATATATTAGTATATTTCCTTACAGCATAATCGGTAGGGTAAAATGAGAAAACATCGGTTGCGTAAGTCAGATACTCTCCAGGTCTGCTTATTTTTACATAACCTTCATCAAAGTAAAATTCTTTAATTTTATCGACAGCTTCGTAGTAAACTTTGTCATTAATTTTAAACTGGTATTTTACTCTTACAGGAAACAAAAAAAAGAAATCTCTGTCAGCGTACGTTAGGTACTGTGGCTTACGTAATAGATGCTCTGCACTTTCAATGCCCTCACGTGAGTTGTAACCGATCATAACGGGAACGTTTATTTCAATATTATTGTCTTCAGGAAAGGCAGTAATCAAGGCATCATCGTGGTCAGGTTCTATGCTGGGTCCGAAAGCTATCGTACCTCGTTGATTACCACGCGAATCATCCGTGTCTATAGCCATATGTTCATGATCAGTTAATACCTGTGGCGAGAAATCTGCTAAACGCTTCAAAAGGTGAGAACTTGTGGTTACTGTCTCCTTCAATGCTTCCCCAAAAGTCTTAGCCTTTTTTCGTGGGTTATCATCTAAATAAAAAGGGTTCCAAGAAGTTCCACTTTGTAAAATTACTCCACTAAATAACCCTTTAGCTTTTGGTGATTGTAAAAGTAAATCCGCTAAAGCACCACCGCCTTGACTGCCCATTAAAGTTGCTTTTGAAGGATCGCCTCCAAAACTTTTTATATTTTTTTTAATCCATTTTAAGGCTAATATTACATCTCTTATGCCATAATTCCCTGGGAGGACTTCATCCTCAAAGGAAAGAAAACCAAGTGAACCCAATCTGTGATGAACTGTTACTACGATTACATTTTCATTCATAAAGAAGTCGGGTCCATAGTCCTTGGACCCATTAAAGGACACGCGAAAAAGTTCATTGTATAAAAATATTATCGAAGACAGATTTAAATTAGAACTTGGAAGTTTTGGTGTATGTATACTAAGATGTAAGCAGTCTTCATTGCCAAAGTAGCCTATATTTTTAACTCTTCTAATTGGTAAGTAAAACTGTGGACATGCTTTACTTTCTTTTGTCGCTTGTAAAACGTCGTTCCATCCTTGATGCGGTTTTGGCGGCTAGAAATAAATGAAAAAGTTAATGGTAATTAAATTATTATTATAATAAAGTTGTTTACCATTAATTATCTCCTACGCATTGTATGTAAAAATATGTGATAAAAAGGTATGCCAATATCCGTGGCTATTCAACAGATGATGATAAATAAACGCACGCGTTTAAATATGTATTTTTTTCACAAAATAATCATTGGTTATATTCATCATCAATGTTCAGATTTGTATCACTAAAAAATACAATATGTAGACCATGTTTGCGATATTGCGTGAGTAAATAAGAACTTTGTATTTTAACAGTAATGTGAAGTATGTAGTATACCCAATACATTATTGGGTATATACTAATATATATACCGTCTAGTACAGACCGTCTGTTTCGAAGTTTTTTAGTAGTAAGTAGTTTTTTGGAAATATTATCGCTTGAGTTTGGCAGACTCTGGATGCAGTTAAAGAAAGAAGCGTCATAACTAAATAACATTGCTTTACGTTATATCAAGTGAGGGGCCCGATTTTAAGTTTTGTTTCGCATATATGGATAATAGATATTCTAAGATGCTTTCACAGAGAGCACATTTTAAGATAATGGTTAATTTTGTGTGGTGATAAATTAAAATATTTAGATTATGTGCATTGGGACCTTTTAAATATTATCTTGTAAGGAAACATTTTCAGTAGATGTTATTGAACAGTCAAATATTTTGTTTCTGATGTTATTTATTGTTTCACTGTATAAAATAAACCCTAAATATTTTATACAAATATAAAATTTATATGTAAATAAAAAGAAACAGTATTTTTACGTACCTTAAATCTCATTTCGCCAATTGGTGGTTGAGCGTAAGGGATACCTAAGAATGAATAATACGTTTCATTAGGAATAATGGATACTACACTTTTACCTGCCACTTTTCCCAATTCCGTTTCCACTATTAAGTTGGCATTTGTTAAAATTAAACAACAAATTAAAACACTTATAGTATAAATCATACTGATTGCCTAGTCTGTTTAACATAAGGATTAAATTTACTTGTTTCCGATCAACATAGTTTTATTACTGAACGACTGACGTGTCCCGAAGATAAACGTTTTAATCGATGTGGTATTTACTTATATTATTATCTGTAGCATATTATAATCTTGTTATTGGTTGCTATTCCTTGGGCATATGGTAAACGCAAGCATTATCGCGGTATCCATGAACGGAATTAACTACCGAAGTATCAGAAATCATTTTCATATTTTAATCCAACAATATATTGATGAAAATAAATAAATGAACTGAAAATTAATTAACTGAATATTAATACCATTGAAAATAAATAAAGTGAACAATAATAAACTTTAATGAAGTAAATTGAATATAAATTAATTGAAAATAAATAAATTTCGTTCCTCGGCAGAGACCTATGTCCAACAGTGAATTGCCCCGAACTGATAATGATGAAAAAAACTAAGAATAGTTTCTTTGAATAAAATCCACTTTCGCAAAGTGTTATTGGAAATATTTATTCGTTGTAATCTATGTTATTATGGTGACAGCGAGGCGGGGAACAAGAAACGAAAAAAATGCATACAGAATTAACGTTGTATTGGATTTATTCTACGATGCTATAACTCGTCTTTAGATGTTTCACTCTCCGAGCCATTTAATAATTTTTGCCATTTATTCAAAAATGTTTCCCAAAATTGAAATCTTTCTTTAAAGAGATCACTTTTTACACTTATGTTTTCATTGATATGTATATATTTTTTTGTATTTAAGTTATATTTCGGCCATGCGATATTCTGTAAAGGATTATTATCTTTCGGCGTTGGATTTCTGAAAAGTAGAGATTTTATACCGTATTATATATAATTTTTTTTTATAACAACCGCGTATACCTAAAACACGGTAACTTCGTATAAGTTTAATTAAATATTATAACAATAACCGAAATGTTAACAAGTTATAATACAACTTATATGACCAAATGTAATAATTTTAGAAAACATACTAACCCGTATTTAGCAAAATTAGACCATAGCTTTATTAATTTCTTCTGCAATTGAAACTCTTCGGGTATTGTTTGATTTAGTTTAATATAATAGTCTTTTAGACTTGGACACATAAATAAGTAACATAACTGATCGCCCGATGCAGCTCCCCACGTGCCATCAACTGCTTTCGATAACTTTAAAATACTATTTTTGTTTTCGTTTAATACACTGTTATAATCAAAGTGATAGTAGAATGTTGAGTTCAAATTCTTTTTTACGTACATTCTTACCATAAAATCAACGGGGTAAGAAATCAATACGTCGCCTATGTACGTAATATAATCCGAAATACTTTCTGTTGTAACCTTACCTCGCTTAAAATAGAACTTTTTGATTTCATTAACAGCGTTATAGAATTCTGTTTTCAGAGGATCAAATTTAAAATTTCTACGTATCGGTAATAAAAAATGAAAATCTTTTTCGAGATAAACAAGATATTTTGGATCTGCAAGGTATGGAAGTGATGAATCTAAACCTTCTCTGGAGTTCGAACCAATCATTATGGGTATGTTAATAGGATTTTGTAAAAACTCTGGGTAATCAGTAATAAGGCCTTTTGGATCCTTTTCAACAATTGGTCCGAATGTTAGAAGAGGACTTTGATTTTCTTTATAATAGTCATCTGGGAGGGCTTTCAATTCGTTCGCAAATAATTTTTCCGCGGGGATTTCATTTAAATCTTGTAATAGTCTGCTTTTGGAAGTACTTATTTTTAATAAATTTCCGAGTTTAAGTGCCCTTTCTTTAATATTACCTTGTAAAAATTCAGGAGTCAAAGATGTTCCACTTTGTAAAATTGCTGCATTGATAAGCGTTTTAGCTTTTGTATGAATAAGTAGGTCGATTGCAACTGCTCCTCCTTGCAATCCCATTACAGTAATTTTATTCGAGTCCCCTCCAAAACTTTCAATATTATTTTTTATCCATTGTAAACCCATAACTATATCTTTTAATCCTGAATTGCCTGGCAAAATATTATCTTCAAAAGACAAAAATCCAAACACGGACAGCCTATGACTTATTTTTGTTATGACAACATCCTCTTCAATAAAAAAGTCTGGACTGTAATCTTTTGTTTTATTATATGAATATCTAAAATGTTCGTTATATAAAAAAATTATAACAGCTCGCTTAGCATTATCCGTTGATGGTGTAAAAATGTCTAAATATAGACAGTCCTCAACTCCGTATTGACCTGTGTCCTGAGTTTTTTTAATATTTTGATTAAATTGTACGCATGGTGTCTTCTCCTTTGTTGTAGTTAAAACGTTTTTCCACGGATCGATGTTTTTAGGAGGCTGCAAAATATAAAATAGTAGCTTAATTATGCAATCACTATGGTCTTAACTCTTTTTATTTGTCCAACGAAATTAAATTTCATCTTAATACATGTTTCTTCATGCCATTAAACAGTATCTTAAGTTATTACATCATCAAGAATGTATACATTACATTAGACTAATTTTCACACTTGGATAAAAATGTTTTGACTATTTTGTTCCATTAATTAGTAGTTATATTTGTTTTTATATAAAACAATTGTGTGTTTTGTATTTTTACTATTAATCTGTAAGAAATGTCAGTCAATATATAAATTATGAAATTAACGCAATGTGTTACTTAATCGTGCGATTAAATTCCTCAACCAGATATAAGCACACAGATTTTTTAAATTGGTTTTTTTAAGAATATGGTAATGAATTTAAAGAGTACTTATATTTACCAAAAATCTAAGGTCCTTAACTGGTGGAGCCGCGTACGGAATTCCCAAAAATCCATAATATTCTGTTTCTTTAAGCAATGTTTTTAAAATTTTCCCAGAGACTAGACCATGTGTAGTGAGCACAATACGATCATGTGCGCATACAAACAATAATAACGAAATAGTTACAAGAAACCAATACAACAGTGTTGTCAACAACATTGTAATTCGTAATTACACTAATATGTCACGTTTTGTGTAGATAAAATTATTGATAACAGGATAAGTAAAACTTGTATTTTTTATCTATATTAAGGTGATACCAAAACTAGGATGTTAATGTTTTGTGCGATAGCTAACGTTTCTGTTACTAGAAAATGTCGATATTAATGAAACACAAAATAACTTTGCAATAATCCTAGAAATTAGGTGAGTGCTGGGTATTAAAAAATCGTTAAGAATTTTTTATTTGGTAACTATTAAAAAAAATTACAAAAGCGTGACGATTTTTTACAAACTCAATATCTTTATCAAGCTAACTTGTTGTGATCGCTAACCAAAAATGTGATTGTCTAAATTGTAACAATATTATATAATTACATATCTGGTGATTTTAAGCAAGTGAGATGAAATGATTATTGCCAGCTAAATGTTTTGGTTTATTAATATAAACAAAAAAAGCAAGTGTGAGTTCACACGCGGTAAAATAGAAACTTTGTATTCTGGTTAATTCACTGTTGGGAGGTCTCAGTTTCCAAAAACTATCTAGGTAACAACCACTGTAGAATT
>DWLS01005153.1:0-13026 GCA_018246255.1 Pachliopta kotzebuea | reverse complement strand
TAGTAATACAAGCTTCTTATATACTAAGGTTATACAATGGGTCCTTATGGCTAGTTTATAAACTATATGTGATTAATAACGGGTTCCTATTTCATTTTATCAGTAAGTGTTTTCTTTGTTTATTGTCGGCCTTTCTCTTGTGACAACATAACTCGTGGGGGAAATCTTCTAAAAATACCCTAGTCCTGGTGGGAAGTCAGAATTATGTGGGATTTATACTCACTAAAATCCCTTCGGTGGACATTCTCAGTGCAGTTGTCGTCCGACCCGGGCTCACTCAATGGACTGTGAAGACATCCCCCTAAAAATCCGCGAACCCGCAAAACCTTTTCAGTCGCCTTCTACGATAGGCAGGGCTTACCTTAGTACTATTCTTGGTAGCCCGAGACTATGGGACTAACGAGATGTGGCCTCCGTTGCTTCCCCTACGGCGTCTTCGTCTCCGAGCGGGATCGGCTCTCTCCCGATTTCGTTCTGTAGTCTCCCTCTGGACCATGATGGTTTCAGAAAAGAAGACTAGCGCCATCCCCGGCAGCAGAGACCTATCACCAGATTTATAGAGACTCCATATCTGTAAAAAAATATATTTAACTGGATATTTCCATGATACGTGTTTGTAATATTGATAACCTTTTTAGATAATAAGCTTACCAAAGGCCATTCGATTCAATCCTAATACAGCATCCATTTCCATCACGCAGTAATATATAAACATTATTGTATTCTTCTATAGTAGACTAGAAATTTCAAGAAGCAAGAACATACTATCGGAATGTGATTGGAGCCAAACTTCTAAATATTATCACAATTTAATGGTACTCTTTCTACTGAGAAACATCTTAAAAATTTCATTTTTGGGTTGTAAAAAGAAAACTTTATAATAATAAGAAATAAAGACAAACTAAAGAGAAGTCATCAGAAAAAGAAATAATATTTTACTTTTGAATAACGTAGATGCAAATGCAATTAGATGATTATCATTAACTGGTATCAGTGATAATGCATGATTTTCTGCCAACTTTAACTTCTTACCAACTATATTCGTAGATCCTTTCTTCTTTAGATTTTTTATTTATCCTATTATATATATTCAAGATCCTGTTTATGGCATCGGTTATCCGAACTTTAACTACAATGACCGCTACTTTAGTTATATTATTACACGAAAACGTCGACTTTTATTCTTTGAGCGATCAGTCCAGGTTGTTGATTGGGTCTTCTGGGAAATGTCGCTTTTTTATACTTTTGTAATAGGTTAAAGCTTATGCTTTGCTAAAGCCAATATTAAAGCCATACCATGGATGCGTGGTCAAAGATTCCCAGTGTAGCTGTATTCATTTCCAATCTTTTTAGTAAGCGTATTTTGTCTTCTCCACATTAAGATAGATAATCAATATTACTGACAAATAAACACGATATTGTGGTATAAGTAGATACTTAAGGAATCCCGTAGGTTATTTTTATTTGAAGAATAGAAATTGTGGAATTATGAATCGATACCAACATTCGCGGTTTCATTAAAAAGTTTCTATTTGCGCTGTGTGGATTGCGCATGCGTAGTATTATTGCAGTGTTTGATTGCGAGTCTAGATCCAACTAATTTCTATACAATTATTACATATAACAAATTTGTCTTCGTATTAATCTCCATTATGAATTTATAAAATTTTAATTTATCTACGAAAAAGGCAATGGTTTCAATGTATCATCCATGATAACTAAATTAAAAAATAGTAAATTTGTTGTATTATTTTATTGTTATCATAGCAATTTAAATATGGTAATGACAAGAAATTCCCATTCCGATAAACCCTTCAAAAAGTATATACTAATTGTACATAGCGTGTGTCCGTACTTGTATCTATTTATGGATATTCCCCATCTTTTACCTGTCAGCCACATTCCACTGACGTCTCGTACGCCCTCGCGCCAATTCGCCCTGTGCTAACTCACACATTAATAAATCACGACACACTTGATTGCTTACTACCTGCAGCATAACAGCAGCACATGTTAAAGCGCTTTAAATAAGACTTCGTCTAACATTATCAAAGGAACGGCGTTCAGAAAGCGCTTCCAAAGATTATGTTGCACTCATGTGCGTGTGTCAGTTTTGTAATTATTCAGCGCATTTTGCGCTTTACATTGTGGTAACGTCTAACAGTTGTAAATATTAAACCACTTCAAGCGCTAAAAGGTTGAGCATGAAGATCGATAGCAGTAAAGCGATGTTGCCACACCGTCATCCCTGTCCCCTCGGCGGGCTGGGTCTTTGTACTCAAGTACTCTCGTCGCGAAGGGCGGCCTTAAATTGGATTTAAACTGTAAAGAACAAATGTAAACTTTGACTTAGAAAAATTTAAATAATTCATGGTTTAAAATAACGTATACAAAACATAGTAAATATGATTAAGAAAAATATCATTAATTTAAACTGCCGACAACAAAGAGATAGTAAGCATTTTAAAGTGCTTTAGGTTTTATTTTTAAAATGTACAAAAATAAAAAATATTATGAGAGTATGTCTAGTATATTTCTCTTGTAAACTAAAAACCAGGCTATTAGGTCTTTAAGTATGAAACGTCCGATTTCAGACCGAAAGTTTGGTTCATTACGTCTCGGGGAATAATGTAATTATTGAAAATCCGCACTTAAACTATAATTTTTAAAATATTCTTAATACAATGTTGCCATTTTAATGAAAACTTTTTAATACCGCTAGCGAAAAAATCTGGAGATCAGCTCTGGTGATATAATCGCGGAAGCATTTTCCACCGCTTGTTGCGAAATAACTATTTTTCCTTGCAAAAGCTTGTCCAAAGCTCGGAAAAAAATGGTAATCGGCTAGTGCGAGATCTGATCAGCATGTTGGTGAGTAAGTGACTGTTGCTGGGTTCAGTTCCTACAATTTAAGCAACGTCGATCTAGCAACGTGTGGTTGAGCGTTGTGCTGCAGGAGGATTGGCCTTTCCCTGACTGATGGTTGACCAATCGCAGCTGCTTAATTTGCAGCTGGCTCATCATTTCTACTAACTTTTCACAGTAGAGGTCCGCTGTTTCCGATTGCCGAGGTCTCATAAAACTATGGTGTTTAACACCCGCGCTGGATCGGTAAACAGACACCAATAATTTTTTTGGTGTATACTCGGTTTTGTTTTAGCGCTTTATCTCTGTCCAACTATTGTGCTAAATTTTTGCGATTGTCTAAAAGTATACACTTATATTACATAGTATCTGTGCTGGTTATGTTGTTGTTATTTGATGAAGAAGAACGTTTACTCAATGGTAAGTAAAATACCTTCCTACAACAATGTTGCCTTGTTTAAGATTTTTATACAACACTTCGCGCTTATCGGCTTTAGACATACACGGTACACTCTAAAACCTTTAACCTACAGTTTAAACCGGAACATAGCAATGTTTGCATTCCACATATACAATCTACGGCAACCGTTTGCCAGTCTTAGGTTAATATTACATAATTACTATAGTAACTAAACCACCCATCGAGGATTTCGAATTCGCAAACCTTGAGTACGATTAAAACTGTAAAAGTCTTCAATAAGACTAAAAGCACTAACATCGCAAAAGCCAACCGCGTGCGTTTAAAATATCACTTTTATAATTAGGTCTAAATTACTGCCTAATTAAAATTAGGTAGTAATTTAGACAGAACTAAATTTTATAATTTTTTTTTAAACAAAATATCCTTAACTATTTCTAAAGAAAATAAACTATGATAGTTTATAACAAAAATAGGAAATCATAAAATGCGATGAAATAAATAGTTCAGAATGAACCGTTAAAATTGGTTATTGTTAAATAGAAACAGTTATATAAACTAGTAAACAAAATAATCTATAAATCTAGTCAGTACTTGCAGCTTAGAAAAGAATCTTAACAAAGAACTAGTCGATATATACTCAAGAATAAAATAAATATCCTAAATTGAAGAACTGATGACAATTCCGAATAAGAAAGAAAACGGTTAATTAAATCAATTAGGTACTAATGTTAAGTAAATGCTGATGACGATTTAAGCAGTAAATCCGACTGTTTATTAGATTGTAATTATAAATTAAGTACATCTGAAATTGCAAGAGAGAAGGAAGAGGACTTCAAAGGCTGTGACTTCATAACGCTAAAGTAGCAACTCGTATACTCCATCGATCATATCCTCAACTGTGACATTTTTAACGTTTATCTTACATGGAGCTTCTCAACAAAACCCATATCTAAGTACCGTCTGTCTAAGCACCGTCTAAGTACCACCGCAGCTCCTATTCCAGCAGACAAACAGTAGTTTGCAAACATTATTGTATGCTAGTGAAATTACTGGGATAACGAGACTTAACTAATGTCTGAAGGCAAAGAGTATGAGCAAGTATATCACTTAGTGTCAGGTGAACGCCTTACCCGCCACGTCAAAAAAAAATCTATAGCTGATGTATTGACAAAGTGGTAATTCTCGTCAGTTCAGTTATTTATGTTACATCACCGTCTATGGAAACACCGGAACACAGTAATGTTTGCACATTACCGTCCGGCCGGCGGGGACTGACGTTATAATATAAACATATATGTTACTGTGCAAGACAAATTCTAGACCTCCAAATTTACTTGGTGAGTCCTATGTGATATTTATTTAATTCATTATTAGAAAAAAGTAATTCTAAATTACATATCATCATTTTGCTATACCGCGGGCAACCAGGCCACTATTTATTTCCTTCACCACGATTATAAAATAACCAGTTTGGAAGGAAAGAAACAGCAGCCTTTTTTATCGAAGAGAAATCTTCGAAAAATACATTGCCTTCTGGGGGGAAATCAAGGTTATGTGAAGATATTTAGCCACTGACACCCTCGGTGGTCAACTGCGTTCGGAGAGGTCACGGGATTTCCATACGGAACACAACCGCGCCCTCTCTAATGATACACTAGAAAAGCCCGTCTCGAAGACTGATTTTCGCAATCACCAACTCTCGCGCATATAACATACAATGGCCAGAAAGCACCTCCAGCCGTCGTCCTTCTCGGAGTCGTTTACAAGGCGATGGGAAACCCCATCCTAACCGTTTGTAGCCCGAAAGGCCCCGTTAAGGTAGAAGAACACCATTCTTCGAAGAGGACGATGGCTGGACGTGGTCTCCAGCCGTCGTGTTAGTATTTACGCAGATGTTGGGGACTGCGCGATTCAGTCCCCAGCATAAGCTATACCAGCACATCGTTAGAGAGGCCGCGGTTGTATACCGAACAGAGATCTAGTGACCTCTTCAAACGCTGAAGACGACCACCGTGGGGGTTTTAGTGGGTAAAAATCTTCACATAATTTTTTTCGCATTGATTTCTCCCAGAAGGCAAAGTATCTTTTTGAAGATTCTCCCGTGAAAAAAAAATACTAACTAAACTGGTCGCCGGAGAGCCGAGACGACGCGCGTCGTCTCCGTACAGTATTCCTCCTTTCCCGATCCCGTTTAGCAGCCTCTTTATCTACCTTAACACTTTCACAAAAAGAGGCTACAACTTTCCACCTAGAATCTCCTTCCAGCATCACCGATATGACCGCCGGTAAAGAGAGGTTCGCTCCAGTTTACTGAGATCCTCCGCTCCAGAGGAACAGCAGCCTGTAATAAATAAGTAATACCTAATTTTTCAAAATGCGAGTTTAACTTATTGTTTCTACTACAACAGTAGTAGTCTGTTTTTCTTTTATAAATTTACTGGTCCGTGCTGACCACTATCCCACCTGGTGTTGTGATGATGTGGTCTATGGTGGTAAAGCGCATTAACCTAATAAGTGCCTATTCACTGATTTCTTGAAGACGCCCATATCGTATTTGGACCGAAACATTGACAGCGGCAAGTTGTTCCATCCGTTTACAGTTCATTTTAGAAATGAGGAGCCAAACCACTTTGTGCGTATACTGGGGATGTCCACAACATAAGGATGGAGTCTCGCCGTGAGCCTTGTCGTCCGGTGATGGAAAGTGTATGGACGTATTACGTCATATAATTCCTTCGCACACTCCCCGATATGAATCCTATAAAACACCGCGACACTAGCCACTCGGCGCCTGTGATGGCGCCTGTCCAATCTAGCTAAGACGAGTTCTTGATCACCAACTAGCCTCTTGGACCGCCTCTCCACCCAGTCTAATGCTGCAAGATGAGTTTTGCAGCACCTGTCCAGATATGACAAAAATACTCCGCAGACGACCGGCCCTGTGCTTTATATATAGTCAAAAGCTGTCTTGGAGTGAAGTACTGCTACACTTTATCAAGGACCTCTAAATTCCTTGCAGCTATCTTGGCTTTGTACTCAATGAATTGTCTATAGTTGAGGTCCGTCGAAATCTCGACCCCCAACAGTTGGAGATACCACCGCAGCTCCTTTTTCTACCGCACATTAGTATTGTGAAAACATTAACGTGTTCACATTTGAAAGGTGCTATATGCTAGTGAAATTACTGCGGTAACGAGCGTTAACGTCTTGTCTCTAGGCAACGAGCGCAATGTGGTGCTGTATTTACCATCTTTACCGGTAAAGGCCTTGCTCATCTGGTCATCTTGTCAAAAAAAACTACTATTAAATGTGATCGAAGTAAAGTTTTTTATACTGAATGAAGATTCAGGATAAGTATTTAGTTATCTGTACTACTACTTATACTGATAAAAACAAAGACATGCTAATTAGGCTATGTGAACACAAAAGCATGGTTAATCCCAGTAATTTTCTTAGAACAGTAATGATTAATTTATATTGCTATATTTTTATTCGACGAGGTGACGATCGTGGCCTTCACTTGGATGGTAAATAACACGCATGCTCATAACGTGCCGTTGGTTAAGACAGTATAAACAGCGATACATTACGCTCGTCGGTTAGAGACGAAAGGTGTTAAGTATCGTTACCTCAATAACATCACTAGCTTACAACATCCTTCAAACTGGATTATAGTAATCTTTACACATTATTTGGTGGTAGAAATAGTAGCTGCGGTGGTATCTACCTAGACGGTAACAACAGTAACTGGTAGTACAACTAAAAGCTATGGCCGGTCTTCTGTTTCAAGATTGATTACTATACGTAATCAAAATAAGTCCGAGAACTCGTTTAAAAATACATAAAGACATTGAACGCACAGATAGTTTAATACTCAAATTAACTACAACTTTATTATCCATTATTACATATCAAACAACAATTCTGTACGATGACATAAAATGAAAAGTGATAGTGGCAATGTATTAACCATTTATTACTGTACTTTTTACACAGTAATTTGTACTCAATACAGTAATATATACATTACAGTATGACAGTAAATATAGACGTGAATATCTAAAGTACGTAAAGACATATCCATATATACAGACTAATTACGATCCAAAAAAGTGAAAATAATAAACCTTAATTTCAACATTCACTCAACGTAAGGTATCAAGCCTAAACTTTTGGTATCTGTTATTCTTGAAAATAAGCATAGGTCATAAACTATTTGACCTTTAAATATGATAAATGAATAAGCAACAGCCGTGTTTAAACTCGAACAAGATACATTGTTAAATGAATTTTATTTAGCGTCTGAAAAAAAAAACATTAATATGTAAAAAGGTCTTAATTGTCTTAATCTTAATTAAGACGAAATGAAAAATGTAAGCATAATTATGTTCTGTGTAAATAGAGGCATTGCAAATGGAAACATTTACAGAGTATTGAAAAATATGTAATTACTTAATTTTTATTACGTATTAATTAGCAAAAAGTATTAAGGAACGTTTTGAAAACAATCCACAGTTTGCTCGAAATATTTGCTTTTATATTTTAGAGATGTTGACAAAATCTTTTTAAATTAATTTTATATGTTTCAGTTTTTTAAATTACAAAAGAAATGTGCGTCTTCTTTAATAAAGGATATGTTAAATTAATAAAATAAACCTCTCATGCTAATCTGTTAGGGTTTAACTATATCGCTTTAACACGATAAGAAACAAGCGGAGCTGTCTGTCAGTTTACATGCCGAAATAAATTGGAGCGAGGCCGCGAGGAGCCGTTGCTATGGGACCCTCCCGGGGCGTTCCTGGCGGGCCGGGCCGGCCGCCGCCGCCGCGTCGTGCGGGCACGGTCACAACAATCTGTCGCGCTGTACGCAGCTTACTAGGATAACAGAAGTCATAAAGGTCTCACGAATATCGATAAACCAGCTTAACTTGACCCACGATGTCACTCTTCACTCGTACATGCTACGTGTGAATGTTGAACGAGAGAATTGATTCTTTAAATATTGGTTCTGAGTACAAACCAAGTACAACCTTGTGTGCGACTGACGTGTTTATTTACGTTATGAAGAGAGGGGTCACGCGGCGGTGCTGAAGGGGAGGAGTGGAGGGGACAGGCGTCGGTGATGAGAGGGAGGAGTGGAGTACAGGGGGACAGGCAGCGGCGACGAGGAGGAGGAGTAGAGGGGAAGGAGAAAAGAACGTTTTTAGTTTACGCCAAACCATTTTTCTTTAACAACCAGAGTTAACTTTTTTTATATTAGTGATGATTTAGTGTTTAATTTTAGATTAAAATGTTAGTACAAACATCAGTTTATCTAATATCATCCGAGATTGAGTTTTGTCGCCACCGCCAATTAAATATAAAAAAGTAAAAAATATTACAGCTATGAGATAAGACAATAAAGTAGTATCACAATATGTTTTTTAATAAATTGCATGAAAAACTTGATGAATCCGAAGGATCTTAAAATTTCCGGAGTTCTTTTAAATTGCCTTTCTATTAAATTAATTAATTATTCGATAGCTAAAAAAATACAGTTCGTAACTGCTTTTGAAGCTAAGTTCCGCACGACCGTACTACCCCTGACTTTTTGACGGACATATTTGTTGCCCGCCTCTTTGGCAAGGCCCTTTTCGTGTGTGCAAAGCGTGTGTGGTGATGACGTCCCGTGTATCTGGGAGTTGCGCAGTGCGCGCTGAGTACCAGGCGGCCATGAAATCGTGACAACGACGTTAACACATATCCTACGTTTTGTTCTAAAGATTTAAATGATTTGAACTTTATTGAATTTATGAATAAGGTACATTTTTAAAACAAACTATTTGTCAAGGAGAGAACTGGGATAGTACAACGAACCATGCGCACTGCGTTCATACCGACATCTTTCGGCTTATGCCGCCTTAGTAATAAAGCCCGCTACGTTTTTGCACGCGCTATCTTCTTTCGAGAACACTATTACACACCCCTCCTCTGTGTACGTACTCCCTTCCCCTTTATTTTTATACATAAAAAATACGCTGTGAATTTCATCTTTTAAGATAAATTATATGTTTTTTATTTATTTTTATAGTAAAACAAAATTAATAATAATAGAATCAATTTTAATGAATTGACAGCAATATTTATAGTAAATACTATTTGGACTTAAGTAATAGAAAATTATTAAATTTGCTGTGTAATTTATTCAAACCAATTAAAATAATATTGTTTCAAAATAACCTATCACAATTAAAAAGTACATTTTCCGGTATGACAACAATGTGGCTTTATTTAATAAGTTTGTATTCACAGCGCCACATTGAGCTCGTCGCCTTGAAACATTCTCGTTACTCCATTAATTTCATTAGCTACAGCGCTCTTCAATCTAGGCACATCGGGACGTTTGCACACTACTATTAACCCTCATAATTAGGAGTTGTGGTAACTGCAAATTGAGCCACACATCAGAAACAGAGACAAAAGAAAATGAGGAAAATTAAACAAGAAAAAACCCAAATCAAAAAACCATTCTGTCCCCTCTCTTTTTATACCGGAATTTCATTTACGCAAAAATGATCCTAAAGCATCGGCACTACTAGGATAAAATAAAACTCGCAGCGCTAACCACAAATTCTTCAAGTTCCTAAAGATATCTCCCATTTGTATACAAACAACGTCGTGGAATAAAAATGTGGATTTTAAAGAGGGTTATTCTCTTTGCTATGCTAAAATCAGTCTTAAAATGTCAGGTCAATGTCATACATTGTAATGACATGACCAGTATAGAATTATCGTCATCTTCATTGGTTGAGAAGTTTGTCGATAGAGTGAGCGAGAGGGCAAGTGGAATGGAACGCAGCGCTGAGCTCTGATTATTTCTGCGATCCTGGTAACTGAGATCGCTTGCGTGTCGGCCGAGGCGGCGCGGTGGTGGTGCGTTTTCTCTCCAGCCCCGCCGCGCCGCGCCGCCACTCGCTTTCCGCCGCCGCCACTTTTAAAAAGTATTTCTTTCTTATCAATGTTTTTTTTTATTTACAATATTTTTAACCTTGATAATTAAAGAAACGATGTCAAAAATTAGCTGAACAGAAACTTAATATGGATGAGACGACATCTTTATTTAATTTCTTTTACGACAAATTGAATAAAACTAAATTTCAAAAAGAGTGTTAAAGGAAAACAATTTTTGAACGTCAAAAGTTCGTCGGTATTAGCTAAGCTCCTTTTTCTTAGTGCACAGAATGGATAAGTTTAAATTAAATACATCGAAAAGTAATTAAAAAAATTTTTTATGACGCAATCTGTATTAATAGTGTTTTTATTTGTTTATGTATATATAAACATTAACAAATCTCTATATATTAACGTCAGTAATAAGCGTATGGATTTGTCCCGGATCTGTGTACTTTTCCGTCGGAAACGTAAATTCTCTTAGTACGTAATTATTTAAATACTAAATTAGTAAAGTTCAAGCAAACGATGCACTTTTAATCCACTAAAATAAATCATGAGTAAATATGAACATGAAATTTCTTATTTATCCAAAATTTTTATTGTAAAACAGCTAAGAGTTTTGCAACAAACGTTTACATATATTTCCGTCAACACAAAAAAGCATATTGTTAAACAACTCAATTACCTGCTTGCCTTTATTAAACTGCTAGTTTGTTTTATTAAGAAAATCATCTAATTTTGTAGATCAAAAACATGCAGTGAAGTTATCATACTAACATACAGAAATTATGTTTTTAAACAATTTACGAAGTGATTACTTGCACTATCGCGGTATGGGTTTTCGTAACTAAATTAAAATGATTTCGATGATTGCATAACGATCCACGCAAATTAAAATTGCTTTTTTAAAACTTATAACTGAGTTAAAATTAAACTACTTCTATGTAATCTTTGTATTTATTTAATAAGTAAATAATTCTTCACGAACAAGTTATGAACCGTGATCAATATTCCATTTTCCCGCCCAAATATTCGACGCAACGTAATTTGCTGTCATCAGACTAGGCGCGGATTTATACATCAATCTTCAATTTCCCAACTTCTGTTTTCTCTCTTTGAAGATGTTGTTTCACGATTATGACCCTTATGTCTATGAGGAAAAGTGAAAAGGAGGAATCGTCGTCGTATTCAGAATTGATTGTAATCGATTATAAACAATTTTATATTCGAAACTCGCAACGTGGCCCCGGGCGCCGCTCGGGGTATTTCAGAGAGTTGAAATCGTATTCTAGACAAGGATGCATAATATGAGAGTTTTGATGTTAGAAAGGGAGCACAATGCAGTAGTAGAGGGTCACGATTGATTGCGTAGGGTGTAGCGCCCTTTCGAGCGTCTATTCAAATGTTCTCCCTCCGGTGGGACTGGTGGTGGTGGCGCGGACATTTTTTTTTGTTTCTTCCTTTATTTAATTTCGCAATGGAGGATAATTTGAATATGCAATTTACATGGCGTTATATTCGCACATATGGATACGAGTTCATGTATAGCTCGGTTTTTATTACTCAACCATAAAGATTATATAAAATAACACAAATAATATTTTCTGTTTATTTCAGCAAAATTAGTTACTTTAACACGAATCTCATCAATTTAATAGCATGTATTCCGCAGTAGCTAAAAAAACCTTTCATACTTCTGATTCTAAACAATACTTTTTGTAGAAAATACTAAGCAAGGAAACCGAAACATATTATTTCTAGATAAAAAGATGATCTTCGTAATCCAAGACATTTATAAAGCTTTGCTTCAATGGGGAATACAAAAAATTTGGCGTAATTATAAATAATCCTGTTTAACCGTTTCATACATTTTTCGGGACAAGCTATTTAAGGTTTTTATATGTAACGTTTTTGATACAAATGAATTAAGTAAAAACCAGGGTATATTGTCATTACTATGAAGAACCTCAACTTTTTTTATTTATATATATGTATCAATATGTTAATGATAAAAATGTTTGGACGAATTTAGATCAAATGAAAAACTACGTTTTTTTTTTCTATTAAAATGGTTTACCCCAAAATATCATCATTATTTTTATACTTAACTCGTTAACGTCATTTTCACGTAAACCGATTAACGTTTACAGTTTCAGTTAGTTGTAACGATTAATCTTCAAACAGATCAAACTAATACTGTATCGGAAACTGTAATAAATCTAAATAGCTGTTGGAATATATTTAAATGGTAACATATATGTTTTCTAAATATATATCTTTTTCTCAATTTACATCTTAGTTATAAATTTTTCATTTATATTTTATTATAACTATAACAGATTGATGATCTACTAAGATGATGTAGCAATTAAATATTTACAAAACATGTCATATAATGAAATATTAAAAATCAAATTGTGGTTAGTATAAATGTAAACAAAGTTAAAAGAAACAAACTTTGGCCTGAGAAACGCCGTTTTCATTGTATATTTTGCGATATATCTAATTTATATTCAAATATTGCCCAACTTCATGTTGGTTAACCAGAATCGGAAGTACACAAAATTTGCTTTTTTAACGAGAAATACTTTTACTTCATTAAACATTTAAAAAATATGTACCATTAAAGTATTTAGTGACTTTTGGTCCCACTTCTATTTGGCCGTTTATACAAGAAGTACATATAAATAGTACAAGTGGCACATACAAAATTCTGAAACTTTGGGCACCCATAACTCGGGAACCCGGCCACATACCAACAAAATTCCAACGGCTCCGATCTTATTTATAATATATATATATATATA
>DWLS01005152.1:0-13026 GCA_018246255.1 Pachliopta kotzebuea | reverse complement strand
TGACCGTGGGCGGCGGTGAATCACTTACCATCAGGTGACCCGTCTTGCTCGTTTGCCTTTTAGCTGTTATAAAAAAATATATGTACATATTATTACCAATCCTTCTATTATCTTCCCTTTCTTGCCGTGCGTCCGTGCAGAATGGGATTTCGCTATCCACCTTTATGGCGGACATACGTTATGTACATATATATACATACACATATATTTATTTATTTATTTATTAATTTTACATAAATTTTTAAATTTTGAATTGCGAATGCAACTGGAAACTACTACCATATTAATAAATCAACTATTTGTAACGCTGCAATTGACATCAAGTTATTAATTAGCATTTGTAATATATAACATGTATTAAACTTTATCGTTTTTGTTGTTACAGGTAATCATTACCAGTTGTGTGGTTCAACAAGGATCAACAATGCGGTTTCAACATTTCCATTTGCTGGAGTTGTCATTGACTGGCTCCTCTATTACATAACTTTTAACCTTTTCG
This sequence comes from Pachliopta kotzebuea, assembly GCA_018246255.1. Lineage (NCBI taxonomy): Eukaryota > Metazoa > Arthropoda > Insecta > Lepidoptera > Papilionidae > Pachliopta > Pachliopta kotzebuea. Next base: position 12,527 of record DWLS01005152.1, on the reverse strand, counting down.
CGACCTGCTGGTTTCTTAAGTATGCCCATAAGTTGGGCAGGTTAGGAATCGTACGGTCTTCATTCTTATGTAGTCCATTGTTAATTAAGAAGTACTACTGGAAATTCATACATGACACATAAAATAATAGACAAGTTTAAACTTGCATATAAACATATTTAATACATGAAACGAAAGCGTCCGGCATTAGTCGAATAAATATAATGAAATCATATAAATACGGTTTTCGACTACTTTTCACATTTTTTTATTACGGTCTTCGACGCGAAAAGGTTTAAAATATCCCATCATACCAGGTGAGACTACCTGGCAGTTTAAATTTTTATCACTATCTGTCATTATATATGTTGCTATATTTACAGTCACCGATAACATATACAAATTATAGCTATTGACATTATTATACATAAAATTCTCCTTTGTTAGCAAAGTACAAATAATGTGCGTAGCAATTTGTTCACATGACCGATTCTACCATTTAGTTTAATCAACATATATGTATATATAAATTTATCATTAGTTTCAAACAAATATCCAATATGACCGTAAGCCGTGCAAAATGTATTGGTACGAGATAACTAGATTTAATTACACTCATAGTATTGATTGTGTCAATACAAAATGGAAGCGGAGTGATCGGAAATTGTATCGCGAGCTTGGCGATATATATATATATATATATACAATCTGTCTGCGATTTTGATATCTAGTTTTAGGTCAATCTCATATAAAGTCAGACAAAATAAGGCAACGTTCGTAATGTTTGTATCTATAGGTTTGTATATATATAGGTAATTACTATGTAACATAATATAATCGGTTCATGTGTAGCCGAGGCCAGGGATTAGGCGAAGCAATGGGTCAATAAGTTGAAGTAATATTCCAAGCGATTCTCTTGGGCCGGGACCCGCGCGCCCTTTACCGAGCTCCGGTCGGAAGGGTCCTGCTATGCAATACTTACTGCCACGCGTCATACTTAACAATAATACATATAACTTTAATTACTTTTAAAAATTTCGATATAAAAATTACTGCTTTTTTCACCAGGACTTGTTTAAATAGTGTATTTCTTCAACATTTGTATAACATTACAATACCTATAGTCTTTACAGTTTTATTTCACAGTACGTAACAACTAGTGTGTGCTTAACACATTTGTGCCCACGGATTTTTTATTTTTCAAAAAGTACTGACAAAAATATTTTTTCCTTTCGTTCAAACTGTCCTGATCAAGCAGAAAATACATAAAATTAGACATTACGTATACCACTTGAAGTGTATAGACACTTTAAATTTTCTTATCAGGAAAATTTTGAAAACCGCTTGAGAAAATCATGATTTTTTACGCTGGACTCGCTCAGGGGGCACAAATGGGTTAACACATTGACCGCCATATAAATACATCATATATAGAAACCAATTATTTTGAAATCTTATTTATCAACGTACATATAAACGATTGATTGTGTGTGGTAAATAAATGTTTCTTTTTTTTTAAAAAAAAAGATAATTGAGATAACTATTTTTTCAAACCTGATTTGGAGACACAACTACGGACCCTATGTACTCGGATCCGAGTTTTTGGCAGTGAATGTGTTAACTGATAGCAAATGTTACTTATGCACAAACACTTATTGTGTTATTGCATACATTATTTATATTTCATTATGTAACTTTTGTATATACATGTAAATTAGATATATATAAACTTTTTGTAGCAATACCGTTACCGTCGTCATCACAATTCTTCATTTTGATATTTTGTTATGAATAAATTGAAAAGACAATGGGAAGTAAATTTAATGTCACGATCTATTGTAATGTGGAAACAAAGGGTGCCGGGATCGGACCGCGTCGTATCAACCCCCGTAGTTAAGTTATTGTGTATAGCACACCCTCCCCCTTCCACCTCTTACAACCCCGCCTCGACCATCGCTTGGTGACGACATCGTGCATATGTTCACCGCACCCTCATTATCTATATGCTGTTTACTAGATTATACAATTGTAAAGCGAATTACTCTTATATAGATTCTTCTTGCCACTCCTCAAATCTGCAGGCTGGTTAACGGTGACCAGCTGCGATAGGTGGAATAGTTCCCCGGCCTGTGTGATGACGGGCCGCTTCCGTATCATCATCATCAACAGCAGCCCGTTTCTGTATGCTATATATATGTAACGGAAGAAGTCGTGGTTATGTTGTTACGTAACAACGACTTCTTCCGTCTATTTGCACCTCTATTGCCTCATCCAAAGGAAATACATTTATGTGTATTTAATTTGTATGTATGTTGCAAAGTCAACATGCTGAAGCCTCGCTGAAAAGGGCAAATAAATATATTCTGAGTGTATTCCCTCTTTGTAACCTCCCTGCGAGGAGGGATGGTACGGGCTGGGAATTTCAAAAGGTTAATATTTTGAAAATATAACCTTAACCTTTGCAAAACATTTGCAGCACTGTAAATCGCCTCCTACATAACCAATTTGTACTTTTTGTACCCAGTAAGCTAATAAGTTTTTTTATTTTTAACTCTTAAAATGTAAAAGCAACTGAAAAAGCGCCCCAATAACCTCCCTCTTGTAGAGGGTTAAATCGGCACATAAAAGTTTATTTATTAAACTTTTATACTTATAAAAGTTATATGTTTTACTCGTTATGGCGTCGTTTCTTAATATCTGCAACTTATGAAACTTTATGTCGCTGTGCCTTCACGAGCCCCGACTAATTTCGTCACAGCATATAACTATTTCCTTTGAAATATACCAACTCTTCCACACGTTACACTAAACGATTTTCAGACCACAAACGGCTTAAGTCCACAACTTCCTAAAGGAGCAGCAGCAGCCGGTCTGCACCTACGTAACTACAAACTGCACTCTTTATGCAAACTTCAGACGCTGCTTTAAAAGTATACTGCAAGTTTATGCAAAGAGTTAGAGCATCTGTAAATTTCTCTTCATTTAAATCTCATTCTCATATAACACATTAATAGATTGGTATGGAATCGTTATGAAATATATTTTAGTCTCACTTGTCTGAGATTTACTTTTAAGGGGTTAACCTCCACAGTAAAAAGTAACTACAAAATTGGATTAGTTCGTAAAACATTACATACAGCTTTCATTTACTTAGTCATTTATGAACGGATAATAGAGCACTACTAGATATGGGCCTTCTATAAAGTTCTCCACTCCAATCGGTCCTGTGATGTCCGCAGCCAGCGGTTTTGCTCGACTCTCATCAGAACTTAATATTCAATTAATACTGTTTAAACTGACTGTGACATGGGACACCGCCCACCAGTGGGTACACAACCGCATATTGTTTAAACGGAACGCTAATTTCTTTTTATTTAAATATATTTATTCAACATCCTAAAATAGGATTAAATAAGCGGATTTCATGCCTACAGGCATTCTCTACCAATCAACCTAGGAGGTGGGAGATGCTGCGGTTAAACCAAAATAATAATACTAGTCGTTATATGATACATACATTTCTATACATAAATAGAAAGGAAGTAAATATATGTATACAAATACATAAATAAATACATATATATATATATAAATCAGTAAAAACAGATAAGACAACCTAATCCTGTGATTTCAAATAGTTCCTTATCACCAGTCTTCTGAATACTTCTTTGTTTGGAGCTCTTCTAATATTATTATCTTCTATTAATACCTTATTATAATGAGGAAATGTAAAGTTTATCACATATTTTCATGTAATGTCTCAGTCGGGGACTCTCGTTTCATTCGGAACCAGCATAGTCAGTGTATAGTGCGCAGGCGGCTATCCTTCAGTCTCTTTATGTAGCCTCTATTTCCTGCTTTATTACATTTTTAATTTAATTTCAGGTGAAGTTCATCAAAAGTATCTATTAATCAAACTTGGAATCCTATGAACTTTCCAACATAAGTCCTCTTACATATGAATATTGTAACAGGTTGCAGCGCGGCGTGTCGGCAAAAAAATGTTCACGCTCGCGTCGTCGCACTGAATAAGAAACATCTGCACCTTATAACCGGAAGGCTGGCTAAGTTGGAATTTTCAAAAATAACTCATCAGCTGTTTAAGTTGCTTCTAAAGAGTTTTCTTAACACACCGCCCCGTCAACTTTGTTAATTAAAAATAACTTGACGCCGCTTAAAGTGCGGTACAAGTCTGGTAATGAATACTAATGGTAATACTTTATAAATACATTACTAAATAAAATTTAATCTAATGTCCCCTAGAATGACCCAAATTTTATCCGCCGGCTGAGATGTTAATGATGATGATGATGACAACAAAGGTAAATTTACATGTTATCCTGAATATGTACTGTATGTAATGAGGAACAGGGGACGTTTGTGTTTTGCTGCGGCAGACAAACGAGACCACGTTTCATATTTCCTCACCTGTGCATGAGGACATTAACTTGCTGTGGTGACGCGTGCTGTGATGGTGGTGGTGGTGGTGGGAGCAGCGTCGGGAAACTTGTGCAGTGTTCTGATATACAGATGTATTAGCCGGTTTTTTATAAATTACAGTAATAAAGTAATAACATTATTAAGATAATATCCTCTCATTGCAACAAAATTGACGACGTTTATCACATCTTAATGGAATGTTCACGAAACCAATCTTGCAGAGAGGCTCTCGATTATAGTGTTTTGGCAAAAGTTGGTAGTTTAAATATAATATTAAAGGAAACTATGAGTACTGAAGCTAAACAATTGTATAAGTTAACTTTAAATCGTTGTTAATTGTAATATAATTAGTTATGTGTCTGTAATTAGGGCGACATAATCGCATAAGCGATAAAGCCCTGTTAAATAAAGAGCAAAAAAAAAAGATCATATCCAAGCTGTACTATCGCTTAATCGCAGTTGAATCAAAATAATTAATGTTATCATTAAAGAAATATTATTATAACCGGTTTACTCTTATTAATCTATTGAAATAAGATTTCCGTTTTTATTTCTAGGATGTATTCTTCATTACTGAAGGTCTTGTTTGCACTGCAGTGCTTTCATGGCATAAGTATCCTCTTCCATACAGTACGCTCCTCCGCTTATGCTTAATAAGAGTTAGAAAGAAGAAAGAAAGAAACTGTTTATTTGAAGACTTAGTACATACTTAAGGAACAAAAATAAATAAATAAGAATACAAAGTAAAACATTTACAATTTAAGTGTAACTATCGTAAGTACCTTATCCCCAAATAGGCCCTAACTCAGCATAATGCTGCGACGTGCCCACTGTCCCAGCGCTGGTATTCCGCTAGTGCCCGTGGTAGTGTGAGTGCGCTCTCAGCTGACTCATTATATATAGATATATATGCATATACATAAATTATGTAATACATGTTAATAATTATATGAACTTAAATATAAACAAAAAGAGGCAACTAATATACGTAAGGAATCAATAACTATACGTTTTTACTTAATGGGTTATGGCAAGGTAAAGAGGTTACTCTTTAGACAGTATATACATAAAGTAGATAAGAGACATCCATCTGCCTATTTGTCTCTCGAAAAAGAAGTAGAGGTAAAATTCTAGTTAATTTAATAATTTTGTTCTTTTAATTATTATTGTTTACTGTGCAGCGTTCATTAACACTTAAATAATTACCTTATTACATTATGTTTATCGTTGTGAGATGTTGCATGGTTAACATAATAAAGATTTGATTTTCAAAAAAAATAATATTTGTAGTATTAACATAATTAGAATGATATCATTGTCATCAAGAGCCTGCGGCAGTCTGCCGTGGGAATGTCTAACGGGTCTGTCCCTCGCGACACTACTTAGCCCGGATATTATACAGTAAACTGTATAATATCCGGGCTTGTAGTTGCAGCGTATCCAGCAGCTGCAGCGACTCGCCCCAGCGCTCGATATCCGTCTGTCCGTCGACAATTTCCAATCTCGATAACTACAAGGGGTATTAGTCTGAAATTTGTCATACAGACAGATCTCGCTTATATAAGATCAGAGCCGTTAGAATTTTGTTGGTATGTGGTCGGGTTATGTGTGCACAGTTTCAGAATTTTGTATGGACCACTTGTTAATATAAAAGCAACTTTCCTAGTAAACGGGGACAGAGTGTTTCGTTTTATCGCAGCTACTTCACGGCGTGACGTGCGCGCGTGACGTGTCACGACGTCGGGCCCCGCCGGCGCTACGATTGCCTCGATTTTAAATCACGAACGATAAATTTCACTGTAAAAGCTGAAAAGGTAATGTTTTGCTTTAACACTTATGTGACGTCACGTCCTCTTACACTGCACGAAGAGGTGATCGCCACGCCTACAGGATATCAATAGGGCCCGGATGTACGTCAATATATATCTAGTTCAATATACAGTATTATGTGCATATACGTAAATTAATATGGTTTGATACACGAACACTCTTCTTTATGTAGTATGGTTTGATACACGAACACTCTTCTTTGTGTATTTGCTAATTATTCAGTTCCAATCTTACTCTTGTAATACCGAGCAAGTTATTCCAAGCAAATAACAATTGCTTCAAGCAACCATTAATTTCATTAGCTGAATTATTTATAAGCTGGACTGTGTAACTATGTGCTGCTGTTGTATAGTTCTGGTGATCCTAGCTGATAAGCGAGCTTCGCATAACCCAATTTCACCGTTACGGTGTAAAATATAATAATATAAATAAAAACAATTTACAGTTACATCACAAATATCAAATTCTTGTAACCCTAAGGTTCCTAAACTAGTAGTTTAACGTGTACTGGAATTCTACCTTTTTTGGATTGGATCTGCTTTTGTTTTGGATTGCTATGTTAGCCAGGGAAAGAGTTAAAAGACTTGTTGACGATAAAGAATAGTCCTGGATTCGAAGGAGTCATACGATTGCGTATTATTTCTAACCAGCTTCGTCCCTATTTCGTTTCTCAGACCGTAAAATTAAAAAAAAAACCAATCGGTTGCTTCCAGTGAAACAGATATTATTGTATTTTCTAAGTTATATTGAGATTTTTATTTACAATATCTATTAACCACTGAGTAATTTTTGTATATTTTATTTTAAAAGTGGTGTAAGTCCATTTTCTTTTGTTTCGAGAAAATTAAAGGTCGCTATATTTGTTGATTTAAAAATACAGGCAAATCATATGCAATTTCAATTACCGACCGATTTTAAGTTGTACAAAACATGGGATTTTTTTTGAGAAATTAAACACGGACTAGTTGTATATAATTTACATTAAATTAAGCATCAATTACGTGATAGTTCATTTTTCTCAAAAATGGACATACACCACTTTCAAAATAAACGGTCCATATACAAGTACAATTAACAAGTATATATACATAATTATAATACGGCAGTATACTGGCAACAAAGGGACGTTTTATGCCATTGTTGTTATAAGTTTTATATTTAAAAAATAACAAGTGGCCCATACAAAATTGTGAAACTGTGCACCCACAACTCGACAACCCGACCACATACCAAAAAAATTCCAACGGCTCTGATCTTATCTAAGCGAGATATGTCTGTATGACAAATTTCAGCACCAGCTCCTACCCCTTTTAGTTCTCCAGATTGAAAATTGTTGACGGACGGACATTGTCGTTTAAATAAGGATAAAGCAAAGAAAAATATTAAATAGCATAAAGTGTCACATCGGTCGTGCTTTAGCATTCAAGTGGCAGCACAAAGATTAAACGCGCTCATGGGATATAGCAAAGTGTCTTTGTAAGGCTGCCGCGTCTAAGTGCATTAGCATTGAGATTTAAACGGACCGCTGTCCCGGCACACACCCCGGCACCTCTCCTCACCCCGCACAGCTCGCACTTAGCCCACCGGACGTCAGGCCGGTCCAAGTTAAACACTACCTGTTACACATCACGCGCTGGTTGTGTTCTAACTTCCACCTTCAGTCGTAATAGACCAGTAGTTTGAACGCCGCCTTACCAGGTTCGAATCCCTCCTGCACCAATGATTTTTCAATTCACGTTCAGTTAGTATAACACCAACTGATATCACGTGCTTTATAACACATGTATCAAAAAAAAAGAGTGAGTGGGCATTTGCTAGGTTAATGCGCTTTACCAACACAGACCACATCATCACTTAACACCAGGTGGGATCGCGGCAAGCATTAACCTGTACATTTGTAAAAAAAAATCGAGTGGCTGTAAACATTAAAAAACTTCGACCGTCACTCACACATCTAATGCATAGCAAACAGCAAAAGTATCTACATACATATATGTATGTGAAACGACACACGTATGATATTAGATTTGCTAACTTTTCGCATACTCACCGCTTTACAAAATTTGCTTAACTTCAGTCTAGATTTATACAAGAACTTAGATACGTAAGTTTTTTTTCGTGTGACCTATATATACAGTAATAACTTGTGATGAATAAAACTTTGTATAAAAAGTTTCTCTTTTGTATCTAGAATATAGAGCTCGTTATAATTCATAAGAACTCGCACTGCATTTCCTTATCGTAATAATTTATATCTATATAATGAACTACCTCCCACATACACGCGTCTCATCACAAAAGCAGTAAGCTACTTGGAAACATTACAGTGATATATGAGTAAGCGATATATAAATGTAAGTTCCTTTTCTCGTACTCCCATTACCCTCGCCTAAAAGGTTTGTATCAATTACTCTTCTATAGAAAAAGCGCCGTTGGAAGGACCCCTCGCGAAGTGAAATGATTACACAGCCCTCCACCTCCCACTCCTCAAAGCTCAGCACTCACCTATCTCTCTCCCTCAAACCCCCTCCACTAATCCCGCAATCACGTGTCAATCGCGCACGAGTCAATTAAAGGGAAATCCATGTGCTCCATCACTGTCTGGTGGTGAGGCAGTGTGTTTTTAATGAATCTGGTGATCCCAGCGGAGCCGCGCCGCGGTGTACACGTTACAATGTGATCTAACATATTACGTGGATCCGTTTAACCGATAAACTTTCGGAAAAGTGTTCCAATAGTTTTGTAACAATTGCGATGTTGGAAACTGGGCCACATCGGTACTGCGGCGACATTAATCAGTTACACGCAAATGAAACAACCCGGCGTTGATATAGTCCAGTGATTCCCAAAGTGGTCTACATCGACCCCTAGGCGTCTATGACAACCTGCAAGGGGTCTACGTCAGCGAAAAAAAATTTGGGGGTAGTTACCTTGAGCCATCGGGTGGAAGGGTTTTTAAAAACTACATGCTTGAGATTACTGTCCCAAGCTCTGAGATGTGAAGTTAATTAAAACTGAGAGAGAACTGACTTTATTTAGTAATACAAGCTTCTTATATACAAAGGGTTCTTATGGCTAGTTTATGAACAACATGTAGTTAATGTATCTGTTATCGAGTGGTAACAGATTTATGTTTTTGTTTATCCGTAAGTGTTTCCCTTGTTTTTTGTTGGCCTTCCTCTTATGGCAACATAACTGGGTCCATGAAACGAAAATGGAGGTCCACGATAGTGGATCTCAACACATACACTGATAGTACCTATTTACTTACATCATACTATCTTATTATATCAAAACATATACATTATTTATAAAAGTACCTATGAAGTAAAAAAATATTATATATTTAATTCAATTAATAAATTTATAAATTGACATGTGTTGTTTACTTTAAGTTTTTAACACTAAACTTCACTACAGTTAGAAATTTACAGGAGATCAATATCAGGTAAGTAGGGGTCTACATAATACGGAAATACATGGCAAGGGTACTACGACACAAAATAGTTTGTGGAACTCTGATATATTCAAACGTTTCATATTATATTCTGCTATTGTTGTCTTCTTCAGATTTCTTTGGTTACATAGTAAAATATTACATTTTACAAAAAGTGTAATTTAAGTTCTCTTACTTGTATTTCACGTGTAGAGGTGATTAATATAGAAAGTGCCGTTTTAAAAGCGGTATCAATTACCCGGTCACCGCGGCACCGGATATCCCCACTAGCAAAGCGCTGCGGCCCCGCAGCTGGGTCAATGATATAAGTTATATAGAGGAGGGGCTCGGGTACAGTCCTGTGGTGAGCCGGCAGCTGATCGTTGTTGTTGCCCACTGCTGTGAATTTTGCAATTCTATCATTCCTACTACCTCCTTCCAAATACCCGAAAGCGTCGCTAAGCGCGTTAGCTTCATGTTATTTATTACATTTAACTTGCAAACTATATAAAATTAACGAACTGCATTAGACAACTGAGCAATAGTTTGTTCTAAACGATTAATTAGTACACTCCGCGCGAGCTAGCTTTACTTAACTTAGACATCTCGATGACTTGTGGCGCATCAGAAACATTCTTGGATTCCAAGTGATAAGAAAACGGTGGATTCCGTTCAATAGATATTGAGCGCTACTTAAACATTGGTTATAGAGTTAGTTATACAGACGCCGTGTAAATGTAGTTAGGTGAACTTTACGAAGGATTGTAAGTTCGGAGCTAAGTGAATTACTTACTGACCCACTTGCAACTTGCTCCAATTAAAGCAGATTCGCCTGAACGGTGTGGTGGTTTATATTTAATTTCACATATATTAATCGTTTTGGTGTTCAATACGGATAACACTCATCGCGTGTTTATAAATTGAAGAATTTTTGGCAATAGATTATAGAAGTGGCCCAAACAAAATTCTAAAACTTTGGTCAACCACAACTTGAGAACCCGATCACATACTAATAAAATTCCAACGGCTCTGATCTTATCAAAGTGAGATCTGTCTACATGCCAAATTAAAAACAACCTGCTACCCCTTGTCCTCGAGATTGAAAATTGTTGACTGACGGACGGACATTGCCGTTTAAATAAAGATGGTAAAACTTCAATTTTGGTATCAAAGAAAGTAAAGTTTTAAAATTGTTGAGTAAAAGATATGAAGTAAGAGAGTATCACAGAAACACCTTCGGAAAAAATTTATGTGATGGGTTTTGTTTGATATTCTCAAAGCAAGTTCAATTATGCCTTGGAATAAGAAATGTTTATGAATTCGGTTTATTTAAAATATTCTATTGAAATAAAAACCTAATACGTTTTTCAACAGATATACATGTATTTTTTCATTCATTCATTCATCTCAGCCTATTACATACATGTATTAATCACAAATATTATTTATGTTGAATCGAGATATCTCAAGCGTTTGTATAATGAAAAAATTTCAAGAATTTCGCGTCAACAAATTTTATTAATTCCTATTAAATCTTACGTCGTCAAACAAAAACATTTCTTTCTTTGAAACCATTTAAATTTAATACAAAATCTAGTTCTAGAGCAAAGGCCTGTAACACGAAACCTTTTCTATATTAAAGCAAGTGATTTTCGATTTTTCTTAGATAGAAATTTCAAATGATCTCGTCTCTTATAATTTTGCTTGATTTAATTTTTTTTTCTGTGTATCATTGAAGTGCAGCATCGCCCCGAGGCAGACCTTTAAAGGCTCTCGTGTCGCTCGTTTATATGAGACGTCAGTGCCATCTTGTAAATGAAACGGCGACACTTGTACTTTGGCCCGGCGCCACGCGGGGCTCCGGCGACCTGCACGAGACGACCTCTGAGATTTAAGTGCAAAGTGCTTCTGATCATCTACCTACCCCCGGTGGCTTTGTTAAGCGAAAAACAAAAAATGTACTCCCACAGCTCTGCAACACGTTCGATAAGTATAAGAATAAAGCAGATATTAGTATAACGTCACCGGATTACAACAAAATCACTCTCGCACTAATAGAAAAAATTCTACCAGTATTCAATATTCATAAATTTCCGAAAATGTTGCAAAATTAATGACCAATAACAAATTATTAATGTTAAAGAAAAAATGTTACGCGGGTAGGGTTCGCGACTCTGCAAATCAATTTTGTATGCTTACAAAAAGAGCGACGAGCCGGCGGGGTTCAGAGGGACGTGGGAGGGCCCTCCCCCTCAGCTCCAGATTAATTTTTCATTGTACTTCTATCTCATTCAAACACCCTCGTCAAACATCGGAATATTAAAAAACTGGAAAGCAAACGTTTGATTTCCTCTCCGCCGTTTCATCTCGGTCTGAACAGCAGACCGGGAGGAGGGATTTGAGATTACAGCCCGGACCGCCGCGTCCGCCGCAATACTTTACTATTCATTTCACTCTTTTTAGAAGAATAAATAAAGTTTCATTTAATTAAAAAAAAAAATGTCTACGCTACATTCTCTGGACCTTTCCGTTGCCGGCGTTACTGCTGGCCTGGTTTCAGTAGCACATTGCTTTACTGAACACTCGCCCCCGGCGGTGACCGCTCCCTGCGTGTCACCAGAAATTAATATAAACACACACGCAGGGTGCCGTAGAGATTTGATTAACACACATTCTACATCGCTAAACATTTTTAAATTCGAAAAGACATAGAAATTAATGACTTTTTTTCTGATTTTTAAATACATGATGCCCTAAACAGCTTAACACATTCACTGCCTTCGAAATAATGGAAAGCGATACCTGGAAACCAATTTTTTTTAAGGCAAATTTTGTTTAAGTT